>BOPN01002640.1:179480-189480 GCA_017312705.2 Penaeus japonicus | reverse complement strand
TCCCCCTCNATATATACATATAAATATATATATGTATATATGTATCTCCCTCCCTCTCTCCCTCCCTCCCTCCCTCTCTACTTCTCCTTTTTACACGACTACATAAACGAATGTATGTTATTTTCGGCTCCGAACGCTGGAATCGTAACAACCAATTACTTGTTCCTTGTGCGATGCTGGTCGATGTTTTCCCATTAACACAACGACCCCAGATTTTTCATTGACTTTTTTGAAAACAAGTCTTTTGTCAGTTCCCTTGAGCTGAACAACAGGGAGGGGAAATGGGGGGAGGGGGGAGGGGGGAGTTGGGGTTGTTTTGTTGAATAAGAAAGGGGAAACTATTGTGATTTTGATCATTCTAAGTATTTTACTATTTTTTTGTATAACTAGCTTTGTTGTTATTGAAGTGTTGGTATTTTCATTATTTTTGTTATGATGAGCATCATTATTGGTATCATAATTAGTATTATGATTATATTGTCTTTATCAACATTTATTGTTATTGTTGACATTACTATCATCCTTATCATTATTGCTATCATTTTTGTTATTATTACTGTATTCATTATTGGAAGTAGTTGTATCAGTGTTATTGATATTATCATTATAATCGTTATCCTAATTATTGCATCATTATCATTATTTCTTATGTCATTTTCTTTATATCCAGCAGTAGCAGGAATTACGATCACCATAATCATCAGTATCAACTTCACTACAATGATGATAATCTCCATTATTATCATTATCATTATCCCCATTACTATCAGCATTATTTTAATAATTATTAATGTTACCATCATTCTTACTATCACTATCATTGTGATTATCATTATCATTAATATTATTATCATTATTCTCATCATTAATTGTACCGTCAACATTATCATCATTAATTCCATCATCATAATCATCATCATTAAAAACATTATCATCTTTATCATCAGTATTATCAAGATTATTAGGATTATCATTATCATGGTTATTGTTATCATTACTGTTAATATTATTGTTATTTTGTTATCATCTTTATCATTGATATCATTATTGTTATCCTTACTTCTAATATTATCATCATTATTTATGTTACTATTACCATTATTGTTATCACCATCATAAATACTACTATCATCATTATTATCATCAGTTACCATCTTTATCCTCATCTTTATCATGAGCATTCTTATAATTATCGTTATTAACATTATGACTTTTTCATTATGATTATTATCACTTATGCTATTATTCATTATGAAAATTATTGTAACTGCTACTATCATTATTATCATTAATCATCAATTAATCAATATTACTGCTAAACTACTCTCATTATAATTACTGTTATTACTATTACTTTGGTCTTATTTATAACAACTATTATTATTGTAAGTATAATTGTTATTACTTTTTTCTTACTTATATTATCATTATCATCATTGTTATCGTTATCATTATCATCATTGCTATTACATCACAACCCTATTATCATCATTAATATCTATTTGTTGTTGCTGTGGCTATTATCATTATCATTTTCATTATACTAGATAGACACACAGATGGATAGATAAGATAGATATACAGATAATTATGATCAACGCAATTTGAATAAAAATATAAACTAATAATGATGATAATGATGATAATAATGGTAGTAATAATGAAAATAATAACAATAAAAATTATAATGATAATTATGATAATAATAATAATGACAATGATAATAACAACAACAACAATAATAATAATGATAATAATAATAACATAATAATGATAATGATAATAATGATAATGATAATAATAATGCTAGTGCTAATGATAATGATAATGATGATGATGATGATGATGATGATGATGATGATGATGATGATGATGATGATGATGATGATAATGATAATGATGATAATAATAATAATTATCATAATGATAATAACAATAATAATAATGATAATAACAATAATAATAATAATAATAATAATAACAATAACAATAATAACAACACTAATAAAAACTGAATACTAAAAATCCAAAAATCTGACAGACTACAGTCACCATTACGTTGTTGACACCATACTTTCGTCACAATAGTGAAGGCTCTCTTTAGACACAATACTTCTGAAGTTTGAAATGGCAAACGTGCTCTTAAAAGTTTATGTTCGAAAATCTTACATCACTTGATAAAGCTTGATATCACAAAAACCGATTCAGATAATAAGTCAATACTTTAGCAACGTGGAATGAATTTAATGTACACACTCACGTATTTTAGTACTTATTTTTTTAGAGACCTATACACAACCCCAATTTATAAACAGTGAAGACAACTGACTATCAATTAAAATAGATTTATCCGATCTATGACTTTTTTCAACCAATAATTCAACCGGGATATGAAACTCAAGCCCTCCCTCCCTTCTCCCTCTCCTTCCCCCTCCTTCCCCCATCTCCCCCCATCCCCCTTCCTCCCCCTCTCCCCTCCCTCTCCCTTCCCCATCCCCCTTCCCCCCTCCCCCTCCCCTCACCCTCACTCTCACCCCATTCCCCTTCCCCATCCCCATCCCCCTTCTCCCTCCCTCCCCCTTCCCCCTCCCCACTCCCACCTACCCCCCCTCTTCCCCCATCCCCACTCCCCCTCCCTCTTTCCCCGTCATTTCCCCTCTTACCCCATTTGGTTGATGCCGACGAAGACGAGCGCCGAGTAGAGCCATCCGGGAACCCAAGGATCGTCCAAGTGAAGAGGGAAGCACAGGCCATTAGTCCCGTAGAAACCCTGCTTGCTGCGGTAGTACATCACTGCGGGGAAACAGGTCGAGTGGATCACAGGTCGAGTGGTTTACAGGTCGAGTGTTTCATAGGTCGAGGGCTTTACAGGTCAAGTGTTTCACAGGTCGAGTGGTTCACAGGTCGAGTGGTTCATAGGTCGAGTGCTTTACAGGTCGAGTGTTTCACAGGTGGAGTGCTTTACAGGTCAAGTGTTTCACAGGTCGAGTGGTTCACAGGTCGAGTGCTTCATAGGTCAAGTGTTTCATAGGTCGAGTGTTTTACAGGTCGAGGGCTTTACAGGTCGAGTGTTTCACAGGTCGAGTGGTTCACAGGTCGAGTGGTTCATAGGTCGAGTGGTTCATAGGTCGAGTGTTTCACAGGTCGAGTGTTTCACAGGTCGAGTGCTTTACAGGTCGAGGGCTTCATAGGTCGAGTGGTTCACAGGTCAAGTGCTTTACAGGTCGAGTGTTTCACAGGTCGAGTGGTTCACAGGTCGAGTGGTTCATAGGTCGAGTGGTTCATAGGTCGAGTGCTTTACAGGTCAAGTGCTTTACAGTCGAAATCTTTACAGGTGGAGTGCTTCACAGGTCGAGTGGTTTACAGGTCGAGCGCTTTACAGGTCGAGTGGTTTACAGGTCGAGCGCTTTACAGGTCGAGTGTTTCACAGGTCGATGTTTCACAGGTCGAGTGCTTCATAGGTCGAGTGTTTCACAGGTCGAGTACTTTACAGGTCTCAAGCGCTTCACAGGTCGAGTACAAGTCGAGTGCTTCATAGGTCGGAGGCGGTCAGGGATTGTGGCTTTGTATGTGGCTCGGCTTGCACGTCTAGAATCGAGCTATCTGTCTGGTTGTCTGTCTGTCTGTCTTTTTATTTGTCTTTCTGTCTATCTGCATACCTGTTTATCTATCTATCTATTTATCTATCTGTCTGTTGGTCTGTCTATGTACGTGCAAAATATATAAATCTGTGTCTGTCAATGTTTTGTTTTTGTTTTTGCGAGTCTATCTGTTCATCTATCGATAGATCAGTCTATCTATCTAATTATATCTATCTATCTATCTATATATCTATCTATCTTTTTTATAAATGTATTCATCTACCTACCTACCTACCTACCGACCCACCTACCCACCCTCTTACCTCCTTATCTATCCATCTATCTATAAATTTATACGAACAAATACAAAGACACGCGGTTTCCCAAGCTTCCATCTCGTACCTTCTCATTTTGAAAAGCTCAGCGAAATTTTTTCACCGCAAAGAGGAAAGTGGTCGCGGGAAACGACGACTAAGGTTTCCTGACCTTGATATAAGCCCTTAAGAGGATTAGGTTTCAAATGAGCATATGCATAAGTAAATGTAAGTCTCATAACTAGTAAGGTTTTAGGTTAGTTTCCCCTTCCCCTTCCCCTTCCCTCCCCCTCCACCCTCTCCACGATACGCGTGCCTTTGAAGAAATAAAATAATACTACTACTAATAATAAATATAGTAATAAAGATAATAATAATAATGGTAATAATAAAGATAATAATAATAATGTGAAGAAAGAAAAAAAGGATAAGAATGATAAAAAAAAACGATGAAGAAAGAAATGAAGAAAGAAAAATACATAAAAGATATATAAATATATTTATATATATATATATATATATATACACACACACACACACACACACACACATATATATATATATATATATATATATATATATATATATACATATACATATACATATACATACATATATATATATATATATATATATATATATATATATATATATATATATATATATATATATATATATATATATATATATATATATATATATAGAGAGAGAGAGAGAGAGAGAGAGAGAGAGAGAGAGAGAGAGAGAGAGAGAGAGAGAGAGAGAGAGAGAGAGAGAGAGAGAGAGAGAGAGAGAGAGAGAGAGAGAGATTGAACACATCTGAGGAACGATTTTCGTGCCAAAGATATGTTTTCAAGGTTATTATAGCAATCTAAGTTGTCTGGACTCAATATTTGTGATTTCCCGATAGATATTTTTGCTCATGCTATAATATTGCGGTTTGTGCTTTCCTGTTTATTTACTTACACAAAAATATTTCATTCTTTTCTATGTATTTTGTGTCATATTTCTTGATATATGCATCTGTTTTTTTTATGATTGTTTTTTTTTTTCAAATCAATAGTATATAATTTTACACATTTGGCTTATCATGCCTTCGCAAGAAAGAAAACCTCAAAAAATCAGAAACACACTACACCATACTTAACTTTTTTTTTTTTTTATCCCTTCTCTTCTTTCTGCATTTTTTTCTTATTTCTTTTTACTTAATTCCTGTCATCATCTAACATTTATTTCTCTATCCAACTATCCTTATCCGTATCTTCATCCCTTCTGCATCTCTTGGTTTCATTTTTTTTTCAACCTTTCTCTGTCCATCTAACTATCTATCTGTCTATCAACCTAACCTACCTGTCTGTCTATCTATCAACCTACTTATCTGTATATCTATTAATTTGTCTATCTATTCATCTGATCTATCTGTCTGATGTATCTATCTATCTATCGGTCTATCTATCTATCGATCTTATCTATCTATCTGTTCTATCCATCTCTTTTTTCGTAAGATTTCGTTTTTTTCCTATTTCCCTATTTAAAAATAAAACATTCTAATTAACGAAAGGGAGAGTGGGAAGGGAGGAGGAAGAGAAGGGAGGAGGAAGGGGAGGGAAGGAGGGGAAGGGGGGAGGAGAAGGGAAGAGGGGAAGGGAGGAGGGAGGGGAAGGGGAGGGAGGAGGGGAAGGGAAAAGGGAGGGGAAGGGAAGAGGGATATAAAAAACAAAAACAAAAACAAATTAATAAAAAATAGACAAAAACAAAATTAAAAACAAAAAACAAAAAAATATAAAAAATCCAACACTAGCTCTACCGATCCTTCCCACACCTACCTGGGGCGAGTGCCAGAAGCAGACCCAGTGCCCAGATGCCCGCGAGGACGCTCCTGGCGCTGCGCAAGGAGAGCCGGGGACTCCTCAGGGGCCAAGCGATGCACATCCAACGCTCGACCGACATGAAGGCCAACACCAACACGGATACCTGACCAAGGAATATTTTATATACACACACACACACACACACACACATATATATATATATATACTCCCCCTCCCCATCCTCCACCCTAAGACGCAGCGCCTTCTTCGACGGGTTTTCAAACAGAATCTTTTAGTTTGGAAAATTGAAAGATATTCGGTTGAAGCGATGTTCCTTTGGAGGATAGCAAGTCGGGGTTGATTTTATTTTTTCTGGAGAGCGATTTAGATGTGTGTATATATTGATTTTTTTTTATTATTTTTTATTTTTTTTATTTTTTGCTCCATTTCGGTTTTCTAAATGTTGTAGTTTATGTCATGTATTATTGGTATCTTTATTGGATTCATTGTTGTTCTCGTAGCTATCATTGTTACTGCTGTTGTTATTATTTTTTGTTATCAATATCATTATTATTACTATCTCTTATTATTATCACCATTGTTATTATCATTATCATCATTATTATTACTATTATCCTTACCATTACCATCCTTCTTGTCATAATAATCATTATCATTTTTATTATTATCATGATCGCTATCGTTTTCACTATCATTATCATTTTCCTTTTCATTATTCTTTTCATTATTTATACCAGTATGATTTTCATTAGCAATATCATTATCATTTAAATGATTAATATAATCATTTTTTCTTCATTATTATTATCTCTATCATCATTATAGGTAGTTGTAAGTAGTATAATTATCATTATCATTATTATCGTTATTGTTATCATTATCCTTATCATTGATCGTAATAATGTTACTATTATTATTATCATCAATTTTGATAATGTTACTATCATTATTATCATCATTATAAATATTATCCACATTCTTATCCATATCATCATTACCATCATCATTACTCATACTAACTCGACTACATCATATCCACTATTCCTTCTTTTCTAATCTTTCCTATCCACTGTTCCTTCTTTTCCAATCATTCTTATCCCCTATTCCATATTATCCAATCATGCCTATCCACTCTTCCTTCTTTTCCAATCACTCCTATCGACTATTCCTTGTTTTCCAATCATTCCTATCCCCTATTCCTTCTTTCCCAATCATTCCTATCCACCCTTCCTTCTTTTCCAATCATTCCTATCCACTATTCCTTCTCTTCCAATCATTCCTATCCACTATTCCTTCTCTTCCAATCATTCCTATCGACTATTCCTTCTTTCCCAATCATTCCTATCCCCTATTCCTTCTTTTCCAATCATTCCTATCCACTATTCCTTCTTTTCCAATCATTCCTATCCACTATTCCTTCTTTTCCAATCATTCCTATCCACTATTCCTTCTCTTCCAATCATTCCTATCCACTATTCCTTCTCTTCCAATCATTCCTATCGACTATTCCTTCATTTCCAATCATTCCTATCCACTATTCCTTCTCTTCCAATCATTCCTATCCACTATTCCTTCTCTTCCAATCATTCCTATCCACTATTCCTTCTTTTCCAATCATTCCTATCCCCTATTCCTTCTTTCCCAATCATTCCTATCCACTCTTCCTTCTTTCCCAATCATTCCTATCCACTATTCCTTCTCTTCCAATCATTCCTACCCACTATTCCTTCTCTTCCAATCATTCCTATCCACCTTTCCATATTTTCCAATCATTCCTATCCCCTCTTCCTTCTTTTCCAATCATTCCTATCCACTCTTCCTTCTTTTCCAATCATTCCTATCCACTCTTCCTTCTTTTCCAATCATTCCTATCCCCTATCCCTTCTTTCCCAATCCTTCCTAATCCTACCCACTAAACGAATTCCAAAATCTGAAACTGAAACTGACCTCAGCGGAGGTCATGGCAAGAACGCCCGTGATTGTGCATTCCCACGAGGTCATCCAGTAGTAAGCGTGTTCATGGTACTCAGCCCTGAACTCTAGGTCCTTCACCGCCACGACTAAGAGGTACAAGCCAGTCAGGAGGTCAGCAACTGCGAGAAAAAAGAGAAATGTGATGTGGAATTGAGGTAGGGGGGGGGGGGAGAGAGAGGGAGGGAGAGAGAGAGGGAGGGAGGAAGAGGGAGAGGGAGGGAGAAAGAGAGAGAGGGAGGGAGAGAGAGAGAGAGAGAGAGAGAGTGAGGGCGGAGAGGGATAGATAGATAGACAGATAGACAGATAGATAGAGATAGATAGATAGAGATAGAGAGAGATAGATAAATAAATAGAGAGAGAGAGAGGGCGGAGAGGGATAGATAGATAGATAGATAGATAGAGAGCGACAGAGATAGATTGATAGATAGATAGATAGAGATAGAGATAGATAGATAGATAGATAGAGATAGAGATAGATAGATAGATAGATAGAGATAGACAGATAGATAGATAGAGATAGAGATAGATAGATAGATAGAGAGATAGATAGATAGAGAGACAGAGAGACAGAGACAGGGAGAGAGAGAGAGAAAGAGAGAGAGAGAGAGAGAAAGAGAGAGAGGAGAGGAAGAGAGAAAGAAAAATCAATAATTGTTGCACTCACCAGCCAGATTCCTTATAAACAGAGAAAGTAGCTTGTTGTCTCCCCTCGCAAGGCCCCTTCCTCCGAGCACTGTAACATTGCCTACTAGGGTGAGGAAAGCCACAAGCCACACAGCGACACGGAGTTCAACCCTTACGAGCAAGTGTTCGAAGGACGATACACCTGAATGCAAAAAAGGAATAGATTTAAGGAACGAATTTTAATAATAAAACAGTAATGACAATAAATATATGAATGAATATAAAACGGATAAACTAGTAATTTAATGAATAAACAAATAAGAAATAAAGAAATAAAGAATAAACATGTACATAATTAACATAGTGTTATTAAAGATGCTGTCCCCATAAATCTACGGTGTTTACTACCCGTGTTTAGGTGTCAAAGCAATTAAAGAACCCCTCTATATTACAGACTTCCAAAGGCAACTTAAACATAAGATAGAGAATCCAACTTTGCATAACAATACCGAGTTATACTCAAATTCATGGTTGCAAGTGACATACAAATTCATATACCAATTAAATTTGTCCTTGAGAGGTCCCCATATAGACGTTCTATTCCACCGTGGAAAATGTCGACATTGAACGTATTTTATGCTAATGTCCTTAAAAAAAGACACAGTTTCACCAGCTATACTTAAGCAACTCGCCCTTGCAACCATTAATGAGCATCTTGAAACTCTGAATAATGACTATGGGTGCTACACTGATGGATCCTTGCAGTCTGGAAGTAGAGCAGGATGTGCTTATGTTGTATATAAAAACAATATTTTGCAGCACCAAGATTGTAGAAGGTTCATGACTGGGCGAACACTACGCAAACTGAGTTGGCAGGAATACTCATAGCCTCAGACTTTCTGTTAACTCAAGGCTTAGAAGTAATTTTCTGTGACTCGCAGAGTGCTCTCTAAGCTCTGAACTCTCTTGTTAAAGGTACTGGAAATATCGTAAATGATATAAGAAATATCCTATTATAACCAATTACCAAATGTATTTTCATAGTTGATATACGAGAGCAAATAATCATGTTATTACGGTATGCAATATCATGTTATAACCACTTATCAAATATGTCTTTACGGTTGATATATTAGAGAATATGATCATGTTATTATCTTATTTTGTAATGTAATGTTATCAATAATGTCATGATCCTACATCAATGTATCAAAACTTGCCCACGCCTGTACAGTTGGCCAAACTAAACTAACTAAACAATTATTTGTCTTAAGGCAAAAGCTGTTAGTAGTTGAAGTTATAACACAATGACTGAAACACTATTACTTGAATAAGCGATAGTGAATAACGAACTGAAATCTAAAACAAATAAACAAACTTCCTACCATCCGTCTTTGGGCGACAGTCAGGCACGGTAGGGAAGTGGCCACAGTAACGGAATCTCAACATATATCTGGGAGGAAATAAAATCATTTCTATAAACGTTAGAGATATATAACCAAGCGATTAATGCATATATGTATGGACATATTTGCTAAAATCATTACATCTTCAATATAAGTGATATGTTTAGATTAATTTGTCTTTATATATGGATCTACATTTTGGCAACAAAATTTGCCGGTATAATTAGATTTGTCCTTAAATTTCTTTATATACATGCACACACGCACAC
>BOPN01002640.1:152912-159649 GCA_017312705.2 Penaeus japonicus | reverse complement strand
ATTTCCATATATATATATAATTCCTTTCTGTACGCGAACTAAGCTCCCGTTAAGTTCATTTTGTGTCGCGTTTTTTGCGAATGAATATGCCCTGAAATCCTTTGTTTCTACTATCATTGTTTAATTAAAATGAGTTGCTCTTCAATACAATATTGTTACAAAGGATTATATACATAAAACATATGTATCTATGTACATGTACACCTACACAATTTACATACGTACTCAAACACACACACACACACACACACATACAAATCCAAACTAATAGACACATGCACACAGACAAACAAACAAATTTATTATGCATGTTACATATGTGTGTGTGTGTGAGTATGTATATGTGTGTATGTGTGCATGTGTTGTATTCACGCATGTACACACACACACACACATATACAGATCCAAACTAATAGACACATGCACACACACAAACAAACAAATTCATTTTGCATGTTACATATGTGTGTGTGAGTATGTATATATGTGCGTGTGTGCATGTGTTATATTCACGTATGTACACACACACACATACACACACACACACACACACACACACACATCCGTCCCCCGCTCGCGTCATATCCACTATTGCATGCAAATTTCCTAAAGACCATTTCAACATGGCGGAATCTAAACCGGCCAGATAGCGGCAGTTGTGCCAGCTGATGGCGCTGACCTAACGAGAATGCAAACAAGATCAGGCCATTCTCTGCAAACCTTCTCCCTCCCCCTTCCCCCCTCTCATAACATTTCCCTTCCCCCCTCTCATAGCCTTTCCCTACCCCTCCCCCCCTCTCATAACCTTTCCCTTCCCCCTTCCCCCTCTCATATCCTTTCCCTTCCCCCTCCCCCCTCTCATAACCTTTCCCTTCCCCCTCCCCCCTCTCATAACCTTTCCCCACTCTCTTCCCCCCTCTCATAACCTTTCCCTTCCCCCTTCCCCCTTCCCCCCCCCTCCCCCCTCTCATAACCTTTCCCCTCTCTCCTCTCCTAGCTCTCACCACCCGCTGAACCTTTCTCCTCCACCTCCCCCTCCCTCCCCTGTATCCCGCCCCCCTTCCGCTCTTCTCCCTACATTTGTAACCTTTCTCCTCTCCCCTCCCTCCCCTTATCCCTTATAACCCTTCTCCCCCACCCACTACCACTTACACCCCTGTCCTTCCCCTGAAACAAACCCTTCCACTACCCCACCCTCACGGCTACCCCCTCTCCCCTCTCCCCTCCACCTTTATCAACCTCCCTCCTCCCCTCTCTCCTCATCAGCCTCTCTCCCCCTCCCCCCCTTTATCAACCTCCCTCCTCCCCTCTCCCCTCACAGCCTCTCTCCCCCTCCCCCATTAACCATCCTCTCCCCCTCCCCTCCCCTCCTCCTAACAATCCTCTCCCCCCGCCCCTCCCCCCCCTAACCCTCCTCTCCCCTCAATCTCAAATGCAAAATTAAGTG
Source organism: Penaeus japonicus (assembly GCA_017312705.2). Taxonomy (NCBI): domain Eukaryota; kingdom Metazoa; phylum Arthropoda; class Malacostraca; order Decapoda; family Penaeidae; genus Penaeus; species Penaeus japonicus. The sequence continues at coordinate 158,202 of BOPN01002640.1, read as the reverse complement.
ACTCTCCAGTAATGAAGTTTGACCAACTTACAAGCGCCGCAGGTGGTTGAGGCCGAGAAATACCCCATCTGGCAGCTGGGTCAGGTTGTTGCTCTCCAGGTGGCTGATGGAGAGACGAGGGATTAGTTAGTTTAAAAAGAATATTGGAATAATAGTTTGTAGATATTTTTTTCTTCTTCTTCTATGAACTGAGAATTATATCTTAATTACTATTATATTCCGTGCTATGTTACGATAACACGCACAGAAGGTCTAAGGATATTTTCGTACATACTTGCATACTTACATACTCGCACACACATGTATCCATCCATCCATACATGCATATGTGTGTATAACATATATATATATATATATATATATATATATATATATATATATATATATATATATACATATATATATATATATATATATATATATATATATATATATATGTATATATATATATATATATGTATATATATATATATATATATATATACATATATATATATATATATATATATATATATATATATATATATATATATGTATATATATACATATATATATATATATATATATATATATATATATATATATATATATATATATATATATTATATATATATATACATATATACATATATACACAAGAGTTGAAAAAGTAAGACCGAGAATAAACACCCTCACAGGGTAAGAAAAACCACAACATATTCCCCCAAAAAACAACAACATGCACAACATTCCTCTCTGCCACACGTCGAGATGTGTCACTACCACTCGGAACTTCACCGGAATTACATATTATACGGAATTATGTGGAATTATACATTCTCGCGTTATTCATTCAGTCGACTGAACTTACAGGAGAGTCAGTTGAGTGTATTTCGAGAAGCAATTTCGTTTCAGGCTGATTGAGTTGTTCTGCAGGAGGCTATAAGAAAGACATTAGCACATGAGAACAATTTTCTGCTAATATTTTCCTAAAAGAAAGAATTGCATATATCAGAACATTTTCCTCAAAGAAAAGAAGTATGTAAACATGTAAGAATATTTTTTACTTATATTTTCCTAAAAGAAAAAATTGCATATATCAGAACATTTTCCTCAAAGAAAAGAAGTATGTAAACATGTAAAAACAATTCTTTTACTTATATTTTCCTAAAAGAAAGAATTGTATATATCAGAACATTTTCCTAAAAGAAAAGAAGCATATAAGCATGTAAGAACAATTTTTTACTTATATTTTCTTAAAAGAAAGATTTGCTTATCATATTTTCCGAAAGTAAATGACTGCATATGCCAGAAAACATATCTGCTTAATTAATTTTCCCTCAGAAAGAAGTGTGTAAACATGTAAGAACACCCCTATGGTAAACAACATCATTTCCTAAAAGAAATAGTTGTGTATGAGAGATAACAAGTATGAGAGGATGCTCATTTTTTTCCTAAAAGAAAGAAATGTGTGAGTAAGTAATTACTTAGGTAAACCACAAGAAAAAGGAAAAGAAAAGAAAAGAAAAGAAAAAGAAAAAAAGAAAAAAAGAAGAAGAAGAAGAAGAAGAAGAAAAAAGATATATATATATATATATATATATATATATATATATATATATATATATATATATATATATATATATATATGCATATATACACATATCTATAATACTACTTTTTCAAACTATCATATCTGTTCTCATAATTTTGTACATTTCCACACTCATTACGAAATATTCTCCAATATGTGATGGATTTCTGATTATGATCAAGGAACACTTTGCTTGTCCTGCTAATTTGATTTTAACAGCTTTAACCCGCGTCCAAATTCTTTCTTCAGCCTTGCTCAGTGAAAGCGTATAAATGAAAGGAAACTTCTAATTTTGTTGGCGGAGCGTGTAAAGTTCGTTCAAAGTTTGTTTTCCGTGGTATTAAATTTGTAATCTGGTTGATGTTTTTTTTTTCTCTTTTTTTTTGGCTCGGCTAAAAAGCAGCAAGAAGAGGAGTGTAATGTAAGAGAATAATTCATATTCAAAGTATAAAAGAAAGAAAGAGAGGGAGAGATGAGTATAAAAAATAACAAAGAAAAAACAAAAAGAATTACATAAAAAAACTCCCTCTTCTTTCTTCTGATCCAAACCACGAAGAAACCACAAAAATCATTCCCAAGAGCCGCAACCTATCATGACCTCTCATGACCTCCCTTCATCCCACAAGGAACTCACAGGCCGGTGACAGCAGGGTCGATATTTCGCGGGACCTCTAAGATGCCAGTTCCCGGGCAGTGCAGCATGGTCAATTTCCTGCACACACAGTCAGGCGGGTATTGGGTCAGACCTGGAGAGGTTTATTACAGAAAAGGGATTAGTTGGGTTGGTTTTCGGTTGGACTCTCGCGAAAGTTGGGGGGGGGGGGTCGCTTGAGTGTTCTGTTTGTGCCTGTTCTCTTGTTCTGTTTCTTGGCTTTTGGTCTTTGGTCTGCGTTCGTCTTTTGTTTTTTGTTTGTTTTGTTGTTGTACTGTCTGACTGTCTGTTTCTCTGTTTGTCTATCTCTGCCTCTCTCTCTCTCTTTCTCTTTTTTTAAATCTATATTTCTCACTCTCTCTCTTTTATCGCTATCTTTCTTTCTTTTATCTCTCTACCTTTCTCTCTTTTACACACACACACACACACACACACACACACACACACACACACACACACACATATATATATATATATATATATATATATATATATATATATATATATAAATATATATATATAAATATATATATATATATATATATAGATAGATAGATAGATAGATAGATAGATAGATAGATAGATAGATAGATAGATAGATAGATAGATAGATATGAATATGTATGTATGTATAAATGTATATATATGTATATATATATGTATATATATGTATATATATGTATATATATGTTTATATATATATGTATATATATATATATATATATATATATATATATATATATATATATATAAACTGTGAAGAAATATTGAGACAAAGACGATCAAGATTAGAAGCAGAAAAAGATAACGAGAAAATTAAAAGAGTAAACAAGGGGCAATTCCCAAAGCTTTCTGATGGCCGATGAGGGAATGAGGAAAAAGAACATTCCATTAAGATCAATAGAATCAACTTTCTTACCAAGGCCGGAATCCCCCCCCCCCTCCCTCCTCCCCTTCACACCATCTCCCTTCCTTCTGCAACCTTTTCCATGCAAAATATGGTTAAAAAATACCTCAGCTAATTCGATGTTTACTTTCATGACACGGCAAAGAAAACCTGTTTGGCCTAACACCTTCTCTCTCTCTCTCTCTCTCTCTCTCTCTCTCTCACTCACCCTTTCTCTCTCTCTCTCTCACTCGGTCCTCCGTATATCGCTCCCAGTGTACCTTTGTCTATCTGTCTAGATGCACCGTACACTTTACCTCTCAAAACGTCCAACTGTCTCTTGAATAATGTAATATATATACACGTAAAAACACTGGAAAAGTTGCGGAATTTCATTAAAGCTCAGAAGAAAATGTAAAAAAAAATCTATAAAAAAAAAGAAAAAACAAAAAAACAAAAAAAAATCTCCTCCGAAATGTATTCCCACATCTGCTCCTGATATTAAGTTAATGAACCATTTATATACATGACACAAACAAGATCTATTTTTGAAGAATATATATTTTTATTTCACTTTTTTTTTTTTTGTATCTACCAGGGGAGAGGATTAGTAGGGAAGGGAAAAATGGCATTATGATATTGATGCTATTAAATCTCTACTTACCTGGAACTGAAAACCAGGGTGTATTCAATTAATTAATTGGATTGTTGGGACTATGGATAAATCTATTTTCGTTGTATGTTTGCTTGTTGGTCTGTTTGTCTGTCTGTCCGTTTGTCTGTATGACTATGGTGAAGTTTATTTTCCATATATATTAGTTAGTTCGTCCGTCTGTCTGTTCTGCTTTTTGTCTGTCTTTATGTCTCTGTTTGTCTATCTGTCTGTTTGCCTCTGTTTTTCTGTCTGTGAGTCTCTGTCTGTCTGTCTGTCTCTGTCTGTTCGTCTACCTGTTTATCTATCTCTCTCTCATAATATCATGTTATGTTAACATGGTTGTTATCATTAGTATTAACATCATTGTTGTTTTGTAATAACAACAGTGGTCACAATAAAGACAACAACAATAGTTATATGAATAGTAATAATAGTAATACCAATGATAATGGTGGTGACAATAGTGCTAATGACAATAATGACAATGAGAATAAAAATATCAACACTAATAATGATAATAACAAAAATAACATCAGTAATATCAATAATGATGCTACTAATAATAACAGTAATGATTGTAACGATAATGACAACGACAGCAATAGCAATAACATGAAATATAATGAAAGCAATAACAAAACAAGCAACAGTGATCAAAGCATTAACAACAACAGCAGCAATAATGATACAAATTATTAAACAAACAGTAACAAACCTCAAATGTTACGAAGGACAAAAACAACAACAAAGAACAAAGAAAGCATCATCATCAGAAGAAGAACAAAGACAAGCAAAACTGGTCTGAAATCTCTAATCAACTTGTAAAGAAGATTTATGGCACAGAGTCTTAGCAGAACCGAAGAACAGAAAGTTTACCTCTTCCACGGTGGCAGAACCAATGGATATCAGTAGAACGGGACAAAAGAACAGAACTTCTATCTCTCAGAACAGCAGAAAAAAATAAAAAGACAGGAGAAGAAAAGTTTAGAACTCCAAAAAGAACTTTCTCAGAGGAAAAGAACCTCTCTCTTTCTCAACAGGAGAGAGAAGGCATAGAACTTCTCTCTTTCTCAACAGAGCAGAAGGCATAGAAACTCTCTCTTTCTCAACAGAGCAGAAGGCATAGAACTTCTCTCTTTCTCAACAGAGCAGAAGGCATAGAAACTCTCTCTTTTTCAACAGGAGAGAGAAGGCATAGAAACTCTCTCTTTCTCAACAGGAGAGAGAAGGCATAGAAACTCTCTCTTTCTTTCTCAACAGGAGAGAAGACACAGAACTTCTCTCTTTCTCAACAGGAGAGAGAAGGCATAGAAACTCTCTTTCTCAACAGGAGAGAGAAGGCATAGAAACTCTCTCTTTCTAAACAGGAGAGAGAAGGCATAGAATCTCTCTCTTTCTCAACAGAGCAGAGAAGGCATAAAACTCTCATTCTCAACAGGAGAGAAGACACACAACTTTTCAGCATCTCGACATAGCTTCTCTTTCTCTCTCACTCTCACCAGAAGAACAAACACTCACTCAACT
>BOPN01002640.1:137500-142500 GCA_017312705.2 Penaeus japonicus | reverse complement strand
TATATATATATATATATAAACACACACACACATATATATATATATATATATATATATATATATATATATATATACATATATATATATATATACACACACACACACACACACACACACACACACACACACATATATATACATATGCATACATACATATATATGCACACACACACACATCACAAAGACAAAGGGTCACGTCTCGAAGTCTGCTGACCTCGCCGGTCGAGCAAAACCGAAATGGGTCCATTAAGGTTTTGCTCGTCCGTCTCTGGGCCTCCATCTCCGTTCTTACTGTGGCTGTGTCTCGGTGATCTATGTGTGTGCAATGCTCTTTACTTTTGTTTCATATAAAGAGAAAGAGAAATAGAAAGATAGATATGATTAGCTATAGATAGATATAATTAAATATAGATAGATATAATTAAATATAGATAGATGTAATTAGATATAGATAGATATAATTAGATATAGATAGATATAATTAGATATAGGTAGATATAATTAGATATAGATAGATGTAATTATATATATATATAGATATAATTAGATATAGATAGATAGGTATAGATGTAATTCGATAGGTATAGATAGATATACTTAGATATAGATAGGTTGGTATAGATAGATAAATGTAATTAGATATGGATATATAGATATAAATAGATCGATCGAAAGATAAACAAGCAAATAGATAAGTGGAATAGATAGATAGATACATATGTAAGGGGATCGATAGACACATGTAAATTGAAGAGAGGAGTAGATTAACAGAAATAAAACAAATGAAATAGATGGATGGATAGCAGTGGAAAAGCAGGTGGATAGAAATATATAATGAAATAGACAGAGAAGTGGATAGAATTTTACCGAAATGAAATATATTCATGGATTGACCTCTAGCTGGATAGATAGATGGATGGATTGACAGTCTTATATTTAGGTGGATAGAAGTATCGATAATTAGACAGATGGGTAGACATAGATAGATAGATAGATAACTTGAATGGATATATGGCTCCATAGTAAGCTGGATAGATAGATAATTAGACAGATCGGTAGACATAGATAGATAGATAGATAAATAGATAGATAACTTGAATGGATATGTGGATATATGTCCGAACTGATAGACAGTGATGCTAGATGGATGGATAGACCGACCACAAGATGGATAGATAATTGGACATTCAAACGGACAAAGAGGCTGATAGATAGATGGAATAGATCTTCTGCCAGTCACGCAAACTGAAGCCAACCCGGACACGGTATTACGAAAGTTAAAGTATCGGAACTTCGTGCTAAAGTTGATGGTGCTGTATTGCATGTTGAAAGGTATAAAAGTTTGGTAGACCGTAAACTGCTCTGGTATTCCTAGCAAGAATGCAATATTGCAGGTCTTCTCTAAGTACTGAGGTAATTCTTTATGTTTATTATTATTTCTTTTTTTTTGTATCGTTCTTTTTTTGGCATATTCAAAGATATCGGAAAATTAAAGTGAAGTTATAATATGTAGATATACTGCATATGTAAGTACGTGTAAATGTATATAAATGTAGGGTAACTGAAACCGGTAAAAAAAAACTATATCCCTTGTTGATAACACTATTAAAAGCTCCCAATATGGCAACAGGATCTCCGGCTTTGTACTGGAATCTGTTGCAATGTATAAGCAAAAAATACAAGATACAAACACACAACAACTTCCATAGTTAAACTTCATGTCCAGCGACTGGCAGTTCGGGTAAACAAGGCTATTCCGACAATCTATGGTAAGCATGGAATTTTCTTTTTTTTATGGAAATTTTTAAAACGATGTGTTTATGTTTACTTCGGCCGTGATTGTGCTTGTCCAGTTATCTCGTTTCGAGAGTACCTTTTTATTTGAAGTCGGATAAAAGGAATAGTTATTTCAACTTCTATATATCGACGTAAACAGATACATAACTCCCCACCCGTACATTTTCTTTTCCAAGGTAAGAAAGAATTACATGTCTTGAATTTGATTCAGATTTTATATTCAATTTCTATCAACGAACATTGTGCAACGTGCAACCGTTTGCATTCCAATTTCGCGAAGGTACTTTGCGGAAATCACAGCAATCTTCTTCTTGTATATGAGAGAAAAGACAAAAGTAATGCATCCGGGACATCTTATTTGATCAAAAACAAGAAGAAAAAAACAACTACACAACACAGAGCAAGACCATGAGGCATTCCCTCTAGGGTCGGTGAGCCTCCGAGAACGACTCCAAGTGGTAGGGAGCGAAGCAGTCCAAGCACAGCGCCACTTGACAGGTTCGACAGGTCATCGTCGTGGTCCTCGCCCCCAGACGCTTCAGGGCGTGGCGTCTGCAAGGCCTCGCCCTCTTGCCTCCGCTCGAGAACCTCCCGATGGGGTACGGAAGGTGCATCAGGGACGAGGGCGCGGGAGAGGGGTCGAAATGCGGGGGTTCAGGTCTTCGAGGATGGGCTCCCGAAGGCGATTTGGCGATGGTGGTGGGGTTTCCCGACAAGGAAGAGGATTGAGACCGACGTCGAGGTTTCAGCTTCTGACGCAGGGTTCGTGTCGTGTCTGTCTGTCTGGGCGGCTGTTCGTGCGAAGGCGGCAGATCGCCCGATCGCTGGCGCTGGCACCCTCGCTCTTGGTGGTCGTCGTTGCTAAAGGAAGGATCCTCATACAGGGACGATTCGGCCCACTCGCCTGGGTCCTGCGAGTCCCCAGCTTCAGTCAGCTTCTGAGGCGACGGAAAGGGGCAACAAGCCACCTTCTGCTGCGTCCTGGACAGACACTTGGACACCAAAGACGTCTTTCGGATCTTGCCCCCGATCTTGCACGGCGTAAGACCGACGGATACGTAAGTGATGTGGTTGAGTCTCTGGGGACTCCAAGAGGAGGGGGCGAGCTGACGAGGCTCCCCCTGCTGACGCTTTGGTGTGCTCGCTGTCGGAGGGGCGTGGCTGGCGAGCTGAGGTTTCTGGGGGCTCCAGTTGCCTCTGTGGGAAGTGTGGCTTGCCATTGTGCGAAGGTGGAGAGCAGGAGTGTGCTTGAAGGACACATAGTAAGCCGTATTTACCTCTCGTGCACCGAGGGAACGTGGGCGGAAAAAAGGACATGTGGGTGGAAAAGAGGTCACGTGAGGGAGGTCGGCAGTGCGTCATCATTGAAGATGACCTGAGTAAAGTAAGGTCGTATTTTGAAATTTGAACAATTCTCCAACGTAAAAAAATAGTGAAATTATTTTTGTACGTGAAATGAAATACTTTGAAAAGATACAGAGGCTCTTAAACCTTCAGACACAATCTAAGGAGTGCTTATACCACTTAGGCTAAGTGGTGAAGTAAAGAGTACAAACATAAAAAAACTAGAAAATATATATCTGAACGTAGAGAAGGAAAAATAAAAATAAAAATAGAGCTTTTGAGACTAAGGGGATCTTTAAATATATTTCCCTTGATGTTTTTTACTTGTCATTATATTTCATGAATCGTATAATTCTTAATTCCACTTCCGTTTTTTTCTCTAGTTTGGCAAAGGAATAAACTTCATAAACCTGTTTTTGATTTGCCTTTTCGCTTTACATTTTTCTCCTTCAACTTTTCATCAATTCACATTTTATTCATTCAAAGGATCATGAATTCCTTTGATCCGCACCAGTCTTCGGATATTTATTCATTTATTGATTTATTACTCGAGACATTATTACCATTTCCTTCTCTTATTTTTCTTCTTTCTTTCCCGTCCTGATTTTTCTCCTCCCTCCTCCCTCCTTGTTTACCTTCCTATTTCCTTCGTTTTCTCCGTTTTTCCATCCCAATATTCACAATTGTTTTATTTCTTTCCTGTCCTCCTTTTCTTCCGTCCTATTTCTCTATTGTTTCTTCTTTTCGTTTTCTTTTCATTCTAATCTCCTAGTGTTTTTTTTTCTTCTTTTTTCTCATATTTTTCTTTTTTCTCCTTCTTTTCTACCCGAATTCCCTGATTTATCCGTATTTCCCCATCTCCCATTTTATGATTTCTTTCCCATTTTGTCTCCTTAACACTCCCTCATTCTCACCCCCCTCCACATCTCCCCCCCCCTCCCACACCTTCATCCTCTTCCTCTATTTTCCCCCTCTCCCGTCCTCCCCCTCTTCTTCCCTTCCCCTCTCCTCATCCTCCCCTCCTTCCCCACCTCTTCCCCCCCCATCTTCCCTCTTCTCCCATCCCTTCCACCCCCTCCACCTCTTCCTCTTGCCCTTCTCTCTCCTCCTTCATCTTCCTTTTCCTTCCTCCTCCCCTCCTCTTCCCCTTCTCCCCCTCCTTATCCTCCCCTTCCTCCCCATCATCCCCCCTCATCATACCCATCATCCCCCCTCCACCACCCCACCCCCTCCTCCCTCCTCTTCCTTCCCAACCCCCCCACTCCCTCCACCTCATCCCTCTTCCTACCCAACCCCCTCCACCCCCTCCTTCTCCCCCATCTTCCCCCTTCCCCTTCCCTCCCTTCTCATCCTCCTCTTCCTCCCCATCATCCCCCCTCCACCTCCCCCCTCTCCCTCCATCCTCTTCCTCTCCAACCCCCTTCCCCTTCCTCCTCCCCTCCTCTTCCCCTTCCTCCCCAACCCCTCCACCCCTTCCCCCCACCCCAACCCCCTCCACCCCTTCCTCCCCCCTCCACCACCCCATCCCCAACCCCCTCCACCCCTTCCTCCCCCCTCCACCACCCCACCCCCTCCTCTTCCACCTCATCATCCCCCTCCACCTCTCCACCCCCACCACCCCCTCCACCTCATCCACCTCATCCCCATCCTCCCCTTCCTCCCCACCCCCACCACCCCCTCACCCCATTCCCTCCTCCTCCCCTCCTCCCCTCCACCCCCTCCTGCACTCACCGCATCCTAGCTCATCCTCGCCCTCCGGACAGTCCTCCTGCTGATTGCACAGGAACCTCTGCTCGATGCACTGAGTCCCGTTGTCGCCACAGCTGAACCAACCGAGGTCACACGATCCTGCAGGATGG
>BOPN01002640.1:85000-87500 GCA_017312705.2 Penaeus japonicus | reverse complement strand
TCTCTCTCTCTCTCTCTCTCTCTCTCTCTCTCTCTCTATATATATATATATATATATATATATATATATATATATATATATATATACATATATATATATTTCTCTCTCTCTCTCTCTCTCTCTCTCTCTCTCTCTCTCTCTCTCTCTCTCCCCTCTCTCTCTCTCTCTCATTCTCTCTTTTCTCTCCCTGTCTGTTTTTCTTTTTTCTCTCCATGTTTCTGCCTCTCTCTGTGTCCTTTACTCTCCTCTCTCTCTCGCTTTTTCTCCCCTTCTCTCTCTCCCGCCCCCTTTCCTTCCCTCTATCTTCCTTTTTTTCTCTTTCTCTATCTTCCTTCTTCTCTCTCCTTCTCTCTCTCTTTCTCTTTCTCTCTCTCCCTCTTTCTTTCTCCTCCTCATTCCCTCCCTCTCTCCCTCTTTCTTTCTCCTCCTCATTCCCTCCCTCTCTCCCTCTTTCTTTCTCCTCCTCATTCCCTCCCTCTCTCCCTCTTTCTTTCTCCTCCTCATTCCGTCCCTCTCTCCCTCTTTCTATCTCCTCCTCATTCCCTCCCTCTCTCCCTCTTTCTTTCTCCTCCTCATTCCCTCCCTCTCTCCCTCTTTCTTTCTCCTCCTCATTCCCTCCCTCTCTCCCTCTTTCTATCTCCTCTTCATTCCCTCCCTCTCTCCCTCTTTCTATCTCCTCCTCATTCCGTCCCTCTTTCCTCTCTTTAATCCCTTTTCCCTCCCTCTCTCCCTCTTTCTATCTTCTCCTCATTCCCTCCCTCTTTCCCCTCTCCCCTCCCTCTTTCCTCTCTTTAATCCCTTTTCCCTCCCTCTTTCCCCTCTTCCCTCCCTCTTTCCCCTCTTCTATCCCTCTTTCCCCTCTCCCCTCCCTCTTTCCCCTCTTTTATCCCTCTTTCCCCTCTTCTATCCCTCATTCCCCTCTTCCCTCCCTCATTCCCCTCTTCTACCCCTCTTCTATCCCTCATTCCCCTCTTCTACCCCTCTTTCCCTCTCTTCTACCCCTCTTCTATCCCTCTTTCCCCTCTTCTACCCCTCTTTCCCTCTCTTCTACCCCTCTTTCCCCTCTTTTATCCCTCATTCCCCTCTTCTACCCCTCATTCCCCTCTTCCCCCCTCATTCCCCTCTTCTACCCCTCTTCTATCCCTCATTCCCCTCTTCTACCCCTCTTTCCTCTCTTCTACCCCTCTTTCCCTCTTTTTATCCCTCATTCCCTCTTCTACCCCTCATTCCCCTTTCTACCCCTCTTCTCTCTATTCCTCATTCCCCTCTTCTACCCTCTTCCCTCTCTTCTACCCCCTCTTTCCCTCTTCTATCCCTCATTCCTCTCTTCTACCCTCATTCCCTCTTCCCTCCCTCATTCCCCTCTTCTACCCCTCATTCCCCTCTTCTACCCCTCTTTCCTCTCTTCTATTCCTCATTCCCCTCTTCTACCCCTCTTTCCCTCTCTTCTACCCCTCTTTCCCCTCTTCTATCCCTCATTCCCCTCTTCTACCCCTCATTCCCCTCTTCCCTCCCTCATTCCCCTCTTCTATCCCTCATTCCCCTCTTCTACCCCTCTTTCCCTCTCTCAATAAACGGGCAACAGTTTCGATTCCCGCTGGACAAAGACCGAATATTGCCTCGTCTTTGTCACACTCTACGGACATACACATCCGCCTTCGTGTTTCGTGTGTTCGTAAGTTCGTTAGATATTGAGGTAGTGGGTCTGTGTTCCCAACATCCTTGCGTTGTTGTTGTTGTTTTATTCTCTCTCTACCTTTGTTTCTCTCTCTCTTTCCTTTCTTGTCTCTTTTCTTTTCATTCTGCTCTCTATTCTTTTTTCTCTACTTTCTTCTCTCTTCGCTCTTCTCTCTCCCCCCCCCCCCCCCCACTCTCTCTCTCTCTACCTCTGTCTATTCCTCTTTCTTTCATTCTCTCTCTCTCTCTTTCTCTCTCTATCTGTGTTTCTTTCTATCTTCCCCTATCTCTCTTCTCTCTTTTCTCTACTTTCTTCTCTCTTCGCTCTTCTCTCCCCCCCCCCCCCCCCCACACACACACACACTCTCTCTTTCTCTGCATCTCTCTCTCTCTCTCTCTCTCTCTCTCTCTCTCTCTCTCCCTCTCCCTCTCTCTCTCTCTCTCTCTCTCTCTCTCTCTCTCTCTCTCTCTCTCCCACACGCACACACACAAGCATTCAAACGGAGACTGCTGTTTTTGACGCCCTCTTTCGCCCTCCCTCTCTATTTGCAAATTAACTGTCGTGCTCAATAGAGCGCTCTCCTCTTTTCTGCGGCCATTTCCCCTTCCCTCTTTCAAGGAGGATATCAATCTCCCTCTTCTTTCTTTTCTATCTTTCAATATCTGCAGCAATAGCTATAAGGGGCTGCCTTTCACAAACAGATACCCTGTCCATTACTCTGGTCTCTCTTGTTTACGAAAGAGGGAGAGAGAGAGAGAGAGAGAGAGAGAGAGAGAGAGAGAGAGAGAGAGAGAGAGAGAGAGAGAGAGAGAGAGAGAGAGA
>BOPN01002640.1:72500-75000 GCA_017312705.2 Penaeus japonicus | reverse complement strand
TATGTATGTATGTATGTATAAACGTCTCTATACATAAATATATGTTCGTGTGTGTATGTTTGTGTGTTTGTGTCTTGAACTTGTGTTCGTTTTCTCATCCTTTTCAAGCATTTGCAGAGATCATTATTTCTAAGTGATTATTTTGTTGACAGGCAATGTTCGAAGGGAATGGTGGAAAAGAACTTTGGGTGTTCTTTTGATATGGCATTTGGTGATCATTTGCTTTCGGTTCCATGGGGCTGAAAATGGTGATACAAAAATAACTCATACAAGCAGAATGACGCGAATGTATACATACACACACACACTTATATGGAAACTCGCACATTGACATAATCACAATGACGCATACATATAAGGAAACTTACACGCTCACGTAATCGCATGGATATATACATAAACACTGTAATACCCAACAAATACACACACACATACACATACACACACACACACGCACACTAACAACCACACACACACACACACACACACACACACACACACACACACACCACACACACACACACACACACACACACACACACAACCACACACACACACACACACACACACAACCACACACACACACACACACACACACAATCACACACACACACACACACACAAACACACATTATTTTCTAAACTGTGTAGACAACAGCCATTCAGCCCGACTGAGCAAATGTAGATTCGTTGGCTTAACAACACATCTTTTCAGCCACCGATCAGGGGCTGAAGAGATGGGGCGGGGGGGGGGGGGAAAGATGAGGAGAAACGGACCTAAAAAGAAAAAAAAAAAGAAGGTGAAAAAAAGAAGAGGGAAGGGTAACAGGCCTAATATAAGCGGACCTAAGAGAGAAAAAAAAAACATCGAAGAAAAAATAACAGAGAAACGGGAATAGAAAGAGAACAATAAGGGACGGGTAGCAACCAATCTTAAGATGAATGATCATTTTCACATTTAAACGATGGCCTGTTAGATGCTAACGTTGGATGTCATCTTCCCCCATTTATTCCGTCCGCCCTTAATACTCACTTTCTCTTCCATTTCTTTCATCCATGTCTTTCTGTGCCTTCGCTTTATCATCCCAATCATTACCAGTTTTTTCCAATCCCTCTGCTCTCGTCACATGACCCAAGATCACTAGTCTTCTTCGACATTCATCAACATTCTACTTGATGAAGAGAGAACGAACCTAAAAATAATAAAAACTAAACAAGTTAATCAATTGATAAACTATGAAATTCTAAAAGGTTACAAATTAGAAAAAAATAAATAAACATATTAAGTCATATGTTACAAAGTAAAAATAAAATAATAATAAATAAAATAAATAAAAATTCAGCAACCGAAGCAAGCAAAACACAGCGAAAGAAACTCCATAACGCAGGTCGAAGCTGGACTCGAGACTCATTTCTCCAGCTATAATTACCCAGCGTTCAGTATGTTTCGCTCTCTTTTTCTTCTTCTATAGCACAAGTTCAAATAACAGATAACAAGGTTAAACTTCTTCCGGCATCAATTTCCAATCGGAGAGAAGACTGTAGAAGTTCAATTGGAGTGTTTTTTTTTTTTTCGTGGCATGCTCACGAAACAGGAAGCTTTTGAATGAAGTTGCGAAATCATTTAATTGAGGCTGATTGAACCGGTTTATCTTTTTATTATTATTACTGTTTACTTATTGTTATCAATACTGTTTTAATCTATTCGCTCTGTTGTTATATTTGTGTTAGATGTCAACAACCGATAAACTGAGGTGGCATTTATTGCCATCTTTATTTCTAAATCTTTGTTCATATTACCGTATTTTCCTGGAACATCTTTTTCTCTGATCTTTTCAATCCATTGTATACTTCTCTTGTATGTCCGACTACATTAGCGATTCCTAGAAATTGTGGTCTTTTGAAGATGCTTTGTATCTTCAGATGCTTTCCTTACTTTTCAACACAATGGCAGAAGGTCTTGCTGGCCGAGTGCACCACTGAATATACATAATCATTCTCTATTCTTTTCACCTTGTGCTTCCTCGTCACATTTCTTCCCCTTCTCTCGTTCCTTTATCCCAACGCTGCCACCCCCTGGGAAATAACAGACTTGTGTTTGCTTCTTCTCCTTACTTCGGCGACAACTATTTCCAGTTCCCGGGACTGGATATGATGGTCGCTCTGGATCCTGGAGTCTCAAGGCACCTTCACTTTAGCAGCTTCAACGACGCCTTGAGGAGAACACTAATACCAGTTAGCTCCTTTTTCCTGGTCGTATTTCCCCGCGACATGTCGTGTTGGTTGTTCTCGCAACGTTATCATGTTCTTTTGTTCTTTGTGTCGTTCGCTGATTATATGTCATATATGTCCGGCACCTTATTTCACCTTATTAATTAACTATTCTTTTCTTTTCCAGTCAAGGATAGTGATTCCACACCATGATCGATATGAAAATGGCAGTTTACACACGTCTAACTTTACCTTAAGTCCATCCTTTTATCTAAACTTTACAGACATA
>BOPN01002640.1:35000-37500 GCA_017312705.2 Penaeus japonicus | reverse complement strand
AGTCTTAAGGGAGATAGATTGTATGTTATTTACATAGAAGCTTGATAAGTTACACAGCAAAACCCAAGATCATAAGGACTTGTATTTCTGAAGTTGTTTTGTTTCATTTTGCAGTTGATGTTATCGTTCAAATTATTCAGGATGATGATTACATGAATGAGGATAATTTCAGCTGATGTTGAAGTGAATTGCAACTTCCCATGACCTGGTGTCAGGCTGCACATGACACAAGTTGATTTCACCAGTAATTCCTAGAAGACAGCATGTACGTGTGGCATTACTAAGTTATTCACACTTTTTTGAGTAGTTATTATTCATTATTCTTTGATATATTTACATTTACAGATTATGTTTCAATTAGGGCATCAAATAAGCTTTGCATTTTGTGTTCATTTAAGTTGCGTTGAATTATTAGCAGTGTTGTTCTTAGAAGAATATTGCTTGCTAAGTCTCTGTATTTGTGTTATTAAATTATTTGCAAGATTATGAAATATTTGAGAGATTTATCTTGTCATTATTTCAGGTTGAATGCTATTGGCAATAAAGGTTTTATAATATGTGCATTGTTTTACTGATGAACGAATAATGATAATGATAATGATAACAATGATAACAATGATAATACTGATGGTGATGATGATGATGATGATGATGATGATGATGAAGATAATGATAATGATGATGATAATAGTAATGATAATGATGATGATGATGATGATAATAATGATAATGATAGTGTTAGTGATAATGATAATGACAATGATAATGATGATAGCAATAATTATAATGACGATAATGATGATAGCAGTAGTGATTATATTGATGACGTTAACAATTATAGCAACAGTAATAATAAAGATGATAATGATATTGCTACTACTAATGATGATAATGACAGTGATACTAATGACACTTACAAAGATATTAATAATAATAATAATAATAAAGATAACACTGATAATGATAATACTAATAATAATGATAACAATAATATAAATAAGAATGATACCTCAACAAATATGAAAAAAATAAAATCCATTACAAATGCAACATAACAATCCAACATACCTCATAAGACATACAACATGACAACACTACAATGCAAAGTTCAATTAACAAAAAAAAAAAAAAAAAAAAAGTTCCCAAAACACACGAGACACAAAACCCACCGCATAATCACAAACACAAAAACAAACACCCACCATAACACACGAGAACAAACACCATAATCACCACAACACGAAACAAGATATACATACATATATATATTTCTGAAACAAACACAAACAACCACAAACAAAATCCTTCGAAGAACGACACAAGAAACGTCATTTCAAAACATTTTCTCTCTATTTTCCTCTCATCAAAACAAGATAAACAAAAAGATAAACAAACATTTGCCTGCAAGAGTTCACAAGAAGGCGCGAATTCAGTACCTCCGACCCTTGGCACTGAGAGGCACCGAGAGACGTCCGACCGGCGAGGCGTCTGGCACCCGACTGAACCTCTACCTGGTGCCGCCTCGAACACACACTTTGGCACAGGCACGCCGAGGCAGTTCTACCTTGGATGCGAAGTCTGTCTGTCTGTTTGTGTCTATGTCTATTTGTGTCTGTGTCTATTTGTGTCTATGTCTATTTGTGTCTGTGTCTATTTGTGTCTGTGTCTATTTGTGTCTGTGTCTATTTGTGTCTATGTCTATTTGTGTCTATGTCTATTTGTGTCTATGTCTATTTGTGTCTATGTCTATTTGTGTCTGTGTCTATTTGTGTCTGTGTCTATTTGTGTCTGTGTCTATTTGTGTCTATGTCTATTTGTGTCTATGTCTATTTGTGTCTGTGTCTATTTGTGTCTATGTCTATTTGTGTCTGTGTCTATTTGTGTCTATGTCTATTTGTGTCTGTGTCTATTTGTGTCTATGTCTATTTGTGTCTATGTCTATGTCTGTATTTGTGTGTTTGTATCCAATATAAACTATCTATCTGTCTATTAATCTGATTCTCTTTCTCTCGTATTTAATATACTTGGGATAGCGATAATGACGATAATATGATACATATCAACGATGATTATGATCATAATAACAATGATAGTAATGATAATTATGATGATGATAAGGGTGATTAGAATCATGATGATAATTATAAGGATAGTAGTAACGATGATAATAAGAGGGGGAATAATAATGATGATGATAATAACAATAATGGTGTTCATAATAACAATGACGCTAATTATATTCTTAATTATAGTAATGATGATAATAATAACTATAATGATAAAGATAATGATAATAATCATAATGATGATAATGATAATAATCATGATAATGATTATGATAACATTGATGATGATAATAATGATAATAATCATGATAATGATTATGATAACATTGATGATGATAATAATGATAATAATAATGATTATAGTAATGATGATAATAATGATGATTATGATAATAATGAGGATAATTATGTGATGATAATGATAATGATAGTAA
>BOPN01002640.1:27500-30000 GCA_017312705.2 Penaeus japonicus | reverse complement strand
ACATATATATATATATATATATATATATATATATATATATATATATATATACATATATATATATATATATACAAATATATATATATATGTATATGTATATATATATATATATATATATATATATATATATATATATATATATATATATATATATATATATATAACCTAATTTATCATCACCTACTAAACATTCTAATATATAAAAAAAAACGACAAACACATACATACGTCCAGACACGACACACAAAAACAGAAAATCTTCGCGAGGAACAAAGATGAGTCTTATTGCGTTTTCTTTGCTTCTCTTGTTTTTGTCGTTGTTGGCTCCCACGAAAGGCGGTCGAAGACGAAGGAAGAGAAGGAGTGGGAGGAGAAGGAGTAGGAAAAGTCGATAGTCTTTTCCTAAGGACAACAACAACAATTCAGAATAATGGTAGCAGTTGTTGATGTTGTAATGGTGATAGTAATGATAGTAGTGATGGTAATGATAATAGTGGTGATGATAATAGTAATAATAATAATAATAATAATAATAGTAATAGTAATAATAATGATAATAATGGTAATAATGATAATGATATTAATGATAACAATGATGATGAAAATAATGATATTGAAAATTATTATAATGACAATGATGATAATAAAAAGATAATGAAAAGATAATCATGATAATAAGAGTAATAATAATCATAAAAATAATGGTAATAGTAATAATGGCTATGGTAATAAAGATGATGATAATGATAGCCAAAATAGGGGAAGTGATAATATGACAAACAAAATTCCAGCTAATAATGATATTAGATATACCCTTCTTATATTGATAATTACACCTCTAAATTACCTTCATCAACATTCTAATAACTCAGAAAAAAAATATGATGCTAACTCCCTTAATTGTAAACTTCTCCCAAAGTGTGCACGAGAAAAACCCAAGTTTTGAGAGGAGATGACACCTACCTGAGGCCTCGCAGCAGCCGGGAAAAGGGAGCAAAATATTTTTCCTTTTATCGGGGGGTGAGAGGGGACCTGAGGGGGAAGGGTGAGGGGGGTGAGGGGGGTGAGGGGGGTGAGGGGGGAGAGAAAGTTTCATAACATGGCTGTCATAACATGTGGCGTGCGATCAACCGAGGCTCAACACGTATATGCATATGTATATATATATAAATATATATATATATATATATATATATATATATATATATATATATATACATGTATGTATGTATATATATGTATATATATACATGTATATATATATATATATATATATATATATATATATATATATATATATATATATATATATATATACATATATGCATATATGTATATATACATATATATATATATATATATATATATATATATATATATATATATACATACATATATATATATATATATGTGTGTGTGTGTGAACATATAGACCAAATAAATAAATAAATAAATAAATATATATATATATATATATATATATATATATATATATATATATATATATATATGCATATATATATATATATATATATATATATATATATATATATATATATATATATGTATGTATATATTTATATATATACATATATATACATATATATGTATATATATATATATATATATATATATATATTTATGTATGTCTCTATATAGAAGAAAGGAATGAATGAGACTGACTATCTAAACACGCAAGAGATGTATTTGACGCGTTTCGACGGAGGTTTTTCTTAAAATTACATGTATTTTTGAGAAAGACCTCCGTCGAAGCGCGTCACTCTCTTGCGTCGTCTTACCTTCTACATTTATCGCTATGAACTCTGTTCGTAGCGTATTTATACATATGTATATATATGTATACATATGTATACATATATATATACATATATATATATATATACATATGTATATGTATGTATGTATGTATGTATGTATGTATGTATGTATATTTACAACATATACACATAATGAAACACACACACAAAATAAAAAAATCATACGCGCCTGTGTATCAGTCTACATATACATATGCACAAACACACGCACGTCGAATCAAGGCGCCTGAACTGCACAAACCTTCAAAGGAGCGAAAAACCGATCCTGTTCAAATCAATTAGATCGAGGCACGAATCCGATTACTCTGCCACGGCATCCTTGAATCCGCAATGCGAGAGAAGGCCTTCCTGTTGCTGGCTTTTCCGTGGAAGTAACGTCAATAACAGGAAGGCTGGTCCTGTTTACAAACACAGGGAAAAGGGTTTTGATTCGGTTATAAGCTTGAATCCTTTTCGGTTTTGTTTTGTTTTTTGTTTCGTTCCGTTTTGTGGTTATCCTTTTGTTGTTGCTGTCGTTTGGTGTTAAGGTTGGAAGTTTCTTTACCCCTTTGTCTAGCTACCTTTTTATGTATTTCTTTTTTTTCTCTCTATTTTTTTCTTTCTCTCTCTCTCTCTCTCTCTCTCTCTCTCTCTTTATTTCTCTCTCTTCCTCTCTGCCTGTC
>BOPN01002640.1:17500-22500 GCA_017312705.2 Penaeus japonicus | reverse complement strand
GTGAGAAAACGATAGAAAAAGAGAGAGAAAGAGGTGAGAAAACAACAGAAAAAGAGAGAGAGAAAGAGGTGAGAAAACAACAGAAATAGTGAATGAGAAAGAGGTGAGAAAACAACAGAAAAAGAGAGAGAGAAAGAGGTGAGAAATCAACAGAAAAAGAAAGAGAGAAAGAGGTGAGAAAACAACAGAAAAAGAGAGAGAGAAAGAAGTGAGAAAACGACAGAAAGAGAGAGAGAGAGAGAGAGGTGAGGAAACGACAGAGAGAGAGACGAAAGAAAGAGAGATAAAAGAGAGAAAGAGAGAGAGATACGACAGAGAAAGAAAGATAGAGAGACAGAGAGAGTGAGAAAACAACAGAAAAAGAGAGATAGAAAGAGTTGAGAAAACGACAGAGAGAGAGAGAGAGAGAAAGAAAGAGAGAGAGAACGACAGAGAAAGAGAGAGAGAGAGAGAAAGATTAACTGTCCCTGAGGCGGCGGTAGATTTTTTCTTTGGAGGATGTCAGGTCTCAGGTCACCGACTTGGAAGCGTACACCTTCCGTAAAATCTACACTTATTTTTTAAAAAGGAAGTGGATGGCGAGAAACCTAGAACTCGGTTCCTCAAAAAAGTAAGAAAGAGTACTGGAAAAATATCTTTTATAAACTTCCTTCATTTCCTTTTCCATGTATTTACAAAAAAAAAATAAAATAAATAAATGAATAAATAAATAAAATAATAAAAAACTATTTCTTCATTCTCTGACTTCTTAACTGTATTTGTATTTTTGTTTGCTATTGTCCTATAATGTGTTTGTTCTTGTGCTGATATTATATTTTATCCCCCCCCCCAAAAAAAAAGCATCAAATATCAAATTTCGTTTCTTGTGAGCCAAAAGGCACTAAAATTTGCAGAAAGCCGGTGTTGATTATGTAAGATTTCTCTTAGAAAAACAAAATCAAACTTTATAATATAGCTTACAAACTTTCCGTACTCAAAAGTGATTTTTTTACTTTCAGCACTGAGCCAAATTCTTTGTTACATATACAAAAAAGTAGCATTTACACCCTAAAGATTTTCCTAGTTGGTCCTCATTGTGATTTGGTTTGTTTCCTTTCGTAAACAAAATAATACTTTGATTTTTTTTACTTTAAATAAAAAAAAATGATATGTATGATTTTTAAAAAAACTGTCTACAGTGCCTTTATTCTCTCCTGCTTTATATTATACTGCAGTTATTTGTTTTGATAAAAGATATAATTATTCATAAAGGTTATGAACAGGGATATGGATAATATTACATAATAAAGACAACAATTAAATCTGCCAATCAGGCAAATATCTTCTGACTCGTCTATTTTTGCATCTACTCTAACGCCATAGTGTTAGTTTAGGAAGACCGGAAACGCAATAAACAGAAAAGCTTATATCAAGCGAATATACATAAAGCTGATAATATATATGAAGCTGATAATCCGTTTTGTTATTTCGTTTGTTCTCAAATGTTCGTAGATATTTTCTCATTTAGCAAAGTGGGAAATGGTAAAGTGGGAAATAGGGCCAGTTTTTGGTGCCCATTTGACTTGCCGTTAAGGCTGACTTGAAGTACTGTAGTCTTACCACTTTACTGATTCTGTCGAGGAGAAATCTGAAATCTGCCTAGGAACTCAGCGATTTCTGATCTTCGAGAGGGTGCCACAGTCCCCCACCCCCCACCACCACCACCACCACCAACATCTCCCCCTCCACAACCCCTGGTGCCACCCCTTGTCTCTAAGCAGCTCTGATCCCGTTCCGAAAATGAACAATCAAAGACTCAGAATCACTGTCGCTAATGTGAGAAGGGGATGTTAAGTGGAAGTCACTTTAACGCTGATGGAATTGACGTCAGCTGAGAGCGAATGATCTTCTATATTCACAGATTTGCCCGAATAACTAATGGAAGGACCATATCTTATAGCTATATAGGTGACAGGATACAATATGCATGTGATGTGATAGGCTTCCGTGTAATACGATGCAAATGATGAGCATAATAGTGTAAAAATATGGTTATGTATATAAGAGCTAACGTATAAATATTTGAATAAACCTGAATGACGGAAAAATGGAATAACAAGATAAATAGTAAATACCAAATAAGAAAACAAAGGTGGGTGTGGGAGGTGGATAGGAGGCAAGGTAAAATACTTCAATACCAATATACCATCTGCTCTTATTGCTCCATTGCTACATCCTTGCTTATCATTTCCTCATTATCATTACCCTCACTGTATTAACTCCAACACAGAATACCAACCCAACACGTTACACCCTTTTCAGAGTCATGTGTTGACGTGATGTAACGAGATGTAACACTTACGATAAACACACATTGGCTTCTGAACCTTTTATGAGAAGTCGTGAATTGCTGAAGCTGTTGCCTTGCCCTTTGTGTGATCTTGCCATCGACGTCTTTGATTTGCAGGAGAGATCTTGCTGCTAGAAGCTCTCAGAATAAAGCAAGAATCTTCTGCTTTCTCTCGCCCGTCACTTGGCCCGGTTATCAAAAGCCTTGCTCTAGTGTGTGTGTGTGTGTGTGTGTGTGTGTGTGTGTGTGTGTGTGTATGTGTGTGCATTGGGGGGAGGGGGATCCACTATGCAAATCTTGTTTGTTTGTTTTTTCTTCTTATAGAGGAAGGGGAGGGAAGGGGAAGGGAGGGGAGAAGAGGGGAAGGCGGATGAGGTCGAGAGATCATCAACCAAAGACATCGCTGTGGATGGGCTCCGAGGTGCGACAACTTGTGGCTTAAGGAAACGAGTTGCCATTTTGGAAGGCTCCACCCTGCCCTCCCCCTACCCTATCCTACCCTGGGTCGGTCCTCCCCTTTCACCCCTGCTCCTCCCCTTCCTCTTTCTCCACTCTTTCTTCCCTTCTTCCATCTCTTCCCCTTCCCTCTCCTTCCTTCTATCCCTCTATCCTTATCCCTCCCCTCGCTGCTCCTCCCTCCTCCTTCCTTCCTCCTTCCTTCCTCCTTCTACTCTGCACAAACATGAGTATCGTAGGTATCCGAAAACGTGTTATTTTGACAATTTTACTTTCTTCTTCCGCCTCGTCGTCTGCATCACCCACCTCCTCCCCTCCCTCTTCCCCTCCCCCTCTCACCGCTCCCTTTTCCCTCCCCTCCCCCCCTCCCCTCCACCCCGCTCCCTCTTCCTCTCCCCCTTCCCCTCCCCGCTCCCTTTTCCCTCCCCCCTCTTCCCCTCCCGCTCCCTCTTCCCCTTCCTCTTCCCGCTCCCCCTCCCTCTACCCCCTTCCCTCTTCTCTCCCCCTTCCCTCCCTCTCCCCCTCCCCCGCACCCCACTCCCTCTTCCCCCTCCCCTTCCCTCTTCCCCTTTCCCTCCCTCTTACCCTCCCCTTTCCCCCTCCCCCCACTCCCTCGCCAAAGCCCTCGCTTGCTTTCCTCTCCTTCTAGAAGACAAAAGCAAGAGCTCAGAATAGTAAATCGTATGCGAGTGTTTACTGACCTTGTTGCAGGTGGTTGCGCGTCGTGTGTAGTTCGTCCGTCTATAACATGTTGCAAAAGGGAAACAGGGGGCAGTTGCAAAGGTAGTTGGACGGGTATTCTTGTCTAATGTGATTTGCTTAAGTGCCGGTGCAGGGGGAGGGGAAGGGGAGGTGAGGGGGGGAGAGTGAGGGGTGGAGAAGAGGGAGGGGAAAGTGAGGGGAGAGAGGGGGATGGGGAAGGGGAGGAGAGGGGGGAGAGAGGGGGGATGGGGGGGGAGGGGGAGGGTGTTGGAAGAGGAAAATGAGGGGGGAAGAGTGGAGGTGGGGGAGGGGGCTTGGAGGGTGGAAGGGGAAGGTGAGGGGGGAAGCTGAGGGGGTGGGGGATGGAAAGGGAAGGTGAGGGGAGAGAGGGAGGGGTGGGGAAGGGGGCATGGAGGATGGAAGGGGAAAGTGAGGGGGTGGGGGAGGGGGAGGGGGATGGAAGGGGAAGATGAAGGGGGGAGAGTGAGGGGGTAGGGAAGGGGGCATGGGGGAAGGAAGGGGAAGGTGAGGAGAGGGAAGGCGGAGTTGGGGGAGGAAGGGGAAGATTGGGAGTGAGAAAGTGGATTAGGAATGGAGAGACGACTGGGGTGATGGAGGCAAAGGGGCCGAGGGATTAATTTTGTAGGGAGGGGGAGGGGGAGGGGGAGGGGGAGGGGAGGAGGGTCGAGTTCATCTCCTTCAGTGAAAGTGGACGCCTTTCGAAGTCCTATGCTACTTTTGTTGTTTGTTGTTTCTCCTCCATCAATCCCATTCCTACAAGATTCCCGGAGGACTTCTTTCCCGGACGCTCCTTCGGGACTTCGCCCTAAGACGCTCGATCCCCAGATCCTGAAGGACATGTTCCACTCGGTCCACGCGCGAGGTTTTCCTCCTGGGATCTTCGGCCACTTCTTTAGATCCTTCTAGGGCGCTCCTGACGTCATGCACGGAGGCCATGGCGGATCGAACTGTTTTTTTTTCTTTCTTTTGGACTTTCTTCTCCCGGCGAAGCAGTTCTCTTAATTTCATTTTGAAATTTGTTCAGATTATTCATAGGTGCCTATTCGCTACAAGCATACACACACACACACACACTATATATATATATATATATATATATATATATATATATATATATATATATATATATATATATATATATATATATATATATATATATATAGAGAGAGAGAGAGAGAGAGAGAGAGAGAGAGAGAGAGAGAGATACATATATACATATGTATACATGAATATCTAAATATATACATATACAATATGTACACACACACACACACACACACACACACACACACACACACACACACACACACATATATATATATATATATATATATATATATATATATATATATATATATATATATATATATATACATAATCCTTAATACGAGTCTACATACAATTCCGAATCCACGAATCCTCCCAAAGGCCAAGACCCACTACAGAACTTCTTGTCCTCATCTCTGCATCGCCGATCATCCCGCTCTTGCAA
>BOPN01002640.1:0-2500 GCA_017312705.2 Penaeus japonicus | reverse complement strand
ATTTACTCATTAATAAAAAAAATGATAAAATCTATTCATCATTTACTATTCATCTATATCTATCATCATTCATTCATTCATTAATAAAAAAATAATAAAATTTATTCATCATTTACTATTCATATATATCTATCATCATTCATTTACTCATTAATAAAAAAAATGATAAAATCTATTCATCATTTACTATTCATCTATATCTATCATCATTCATTTATTCATTAATAAAAAATAAAAAAAAAATTCATCATTTACTATCCATCTATATCTATCATCATTCATTCATTCATTAATAAAAAAATAATAAAATCTATTCATCATTTACTATTCATCTATATCTATCATCATTCATTTACTCATTAATAAAATTAAAAAAAAAAAAAAATAATAATAATAATAAAATAAAACGTTTGCAATGTCCTTCGTCATGCAACTGTGACGAAACGCAACTCTGTCACCTTGCAAAAGCGAAATACGATCCAACTCTCTATCTCTCTCCCTTTCTTGTGACAATGCACAATGCTGACTTCGCCTTAACTTCCATGCTGACGGAGGAGTGTCAGCTATAAAAGCATTTAGGCGAAGCTTAAGAATTTTGGGAGGGGGGGTAGGGGGTGAGGGGAAGGGAACGGAAGGGGAGGGGGGTGTATAGAAAAACTAGTATTGATGATGGTGATGGTTGTATGTGTGGTGTTTGTGGTGATTGATGGTTGTATGTGTGGTGTTTGTGGTGATGGTGATTTGAGAAATGATGATTGTGATCTTGATTATGCTGAAGTCATGAATAATGATAATAGTAAAAATGATAATGATAATAATAACAGTAATAATGATAATGATGATAGTAATAATAATAATCGTAATGATGATAGTAAAAATGATAACGCTAATAATAGTAACAATGATAATGATAATAATGATAGTAGTAATAACAATGAAGATGATGATAATGATAATAACAATAATAAAGATGATGTTACAATAATAGATAACGATGATAGATATAATCATTATAATTTTCCTCACAACGAGAAGATACCTTTCCTGCCCCCGGACCGTGAGCAGGAGACGAACCCGCTCACTCTGAGATAGAAAATGATAATTATAGTATCTATTATGATGTTAGAAATTATAGCTAATAGTAATCGTGATGTTGTATTGTTGATTGTAATGATAATGATGGTAATGATGATGATAATGATGATGATGATGATGATGATGATAATGATATTAATGATAATAATAGGAAGGATAATGATGACAGTTATAACAATGATTATGATAATAGCGATATGATGGTAATAATGATGATGACAGTAATAATACCATTAATAACAGTAACGCTATAACTCCATAAAAAATAACAACGATAACACTAATAATGATGATAATTACGATGAAAATAAAAACAGTAATAAAGATAATAAAATTGAAAACCACAGAAAGTTTAACATAAAAGACACATATATGTCTGTAGTTTAATTCAGGGAAAACTTGCAGAAATGATTATAAAAAAAAATATATATAAATAATTCAGGGAAAAGTTGCAGAAATGATTATAAAAAAATATATATAATTCACACAAGACAAGACACTGTGGAGAAAACTAATTCGTTCTAAATGGAAGGAAAAAAATGGCAAATAGACAGAGAGAAAACACTTAAAAAAGATATTGATTCAGATAAAATTAGATAGTCAGGAAAATGAATGTACTGGAGATAGCTTAAGAACCTGAAAAATTAATAAAGAATATTAAAAGAAAACTAACGAAGCTTGAAATGATAATGATGATAATGATAATGATAATAATGATTATCATTATTATAATAGTGATGATAATGATAATGATAGTGATAATAATCATAATTATAATAATAATGATAATGATTCTAATTGTAATAATAATAATGATAATGATTCTAATTGTAATAATAACAATGATAATGATAGTGATAATAATTATAGTAATGATAATAATGATAATGATACTACTACTACTAATGATAATGATGATGATGATAGAAAATGATAATGATAATGAGGATAATAATAATGATAATAATAATAATAACGATAATAATAATGATAATGATAATAATAATAATAATAATAATAATTAAGAATCATTCTTCAGTTAAACAAAACAAAAACAATAAATAGTAAAAAAAAAAAAAAAAAAAAACGCACTCCTCTTTAACCAAATAAAATAAAAATAAAAAGAAGACAAACTAAAAACAAAAAATAATAATAAAAAAGTAGCAATGTGAACAAATCGGATTTTAAATGAGACCGAACAACTAAGCATCCTCTCATTAAAGAAGGATTGTAAACTTGAGGAAAAACTCGAAAAGGAAGCAAGAAGTTTGAAGGAAAGTCGCAGAAGAGTCGGTGAAAAAAAAAGAAGAAAAAAAAAAAACATTGTGGCTGCAACGAAATCTTTAAGTAATTACCGGCCCATCTTGGAATCTCAGGTAAAGGGAGGGAGAGAGAGAGAGAGAGA
>BOPN01002639.1:144937-162437 GCA_017312705.2 Penaeus japonicus | reverse complement strand
TCTCTGAACGATGGATATTCTCTCTATGTCAAGAGATCACACATGGAAGTAGAGACACGGCAAACGCTAATACGTGGACACCTGGCCTGAAACCCTCTACCAGCTGATGTTAGAGACTTCACTAACCTCAATAACTTTAAAAAAAACATAAATTAAAAGAACGTTTACTAAATTGTCAGTTGTGAATGGGTGACTAAATGTGAAACAGATGTATCTCTATTACATACCCTATTATGCCTATTTCAATTTATTCTGCAATAGACTATTTCTGTAAAAAAGAAAAAGAAAAAGAAAACAATTTACGGAATAAACTGTATGAATTAGAATTTCTCTTTCTCTCTCTCTCTCTCTCTCTCTATCTATCTATCTATCTCTCTCTCTCTCTATCTATCTATCTATCTATCTCTTATTTTTTTGTGCTTTGTATTCTCCGTTTTTGTATTGTTAGTGGTTTATGAATGACATGTGCAATTTTACAAGACCGTTTCGAGGCACTAATGCGTGTATGCAATATCTCCCACACAAAAGAGAGTTAATGTATACATAACTGAAGTAAACATACTCACAAACAGATGTAATTACTTTCCTTGAATAATGCATACAAAATAGACATGGAACTTTGACCTGATTCTTATTAGTATAATAAAAATGGGTATACTTTTCGCCTGATAGGTTTTTGTATTCTTTTTTTTTTTTATTATTGAAATCCTGGATGGGATTTTGCAAGTTTATGATTATAGCTGTACACAAAGAGAGGAGATATGTAACGTACATACATACCTGCATATACAACTTATCTGTTATTTGGCAAGTTAGCTTACTAAACAGAACTCCCAAATTGCGAGATTTACTGATTTTAGTTCCCTCTATCGTATTGAAAAAAACTAGGTAAGAACTAGATAAAAATACACATATACGCATGTAAACACAAACACACGCACACACACATACACGTATACAAACACACACACACACACAAACACACACACACAAACATACACGTATACAAACACACACACACACAAATACCCTCCCCCCTCAATACACACACACACACATACACACACACACACACACCCCTCCAACACACACGCAATCATCAGTACAACATACACGCGAAATACCCATCTTTAAAAAAAAAAAAAAAAAAAAAAGGCAACCCCATCTTCTTGTCATTGTTTCAACAACTTCCAGGAATCCTCCGTGTAATTATTTGGTTGTTGCATTTTGCACACCAACCGTTGAACTTGCATTGTCATTATAGCTTCCTCCGATTTGGCTGACATTTACTATTGATTCTGGATGCATTTGACGGTGCAATATTGAGTTTCCTTGCAATAGAGACATGACTCGAACAGTGGATTTTTTTTTTTTTTTTTTTTTTTTTTTTTTTTTTTTTTTTTTTTTTTTTTTTTTTTTTTTTTTTTTTTTTTTTTTTTTTTTTTTTTGTGATGATGATGACTATGAGGATGATTCGAATTTTAGTGATGGTGTTGATAATGATTATGATGATGATGATAGTGATGCTGATAATAGTAATAATGATAATGATAATAATGAAAATAACAATATTGCTAACATCAACAACAACAGTAATGATGATGATAATAATGATAATAATATCTGTAGTAATGCTAATGAATAGTAATACGAGTAATAATGATAATCATGGATAAAAAACAGAAATAACAATAATGATAATAACAACAGTAATAGTAATAACAATAATAACAAAAATATCAATAACGATGATAGTAATAATAGTAATAATGACGATAAAGATGATAACAAGATGAATAATAATGATAATACTAACCAGGACAAGAACAAAAATAATAATGGTATTATTGTCAAAATATCAGGAACAACAAAATAGCAATGATAATAGCAGTGACAATGATAATCAAATAAAGATAAGGATGATAATGATATCAACAGTAATGATGATATGATGATGATAATGAGGATGAGGATGAGGATGATCGTGGTGATGGTATGATGATGATATGATGATGATTATATAATGATGATGATGATATGATAATGGTATGATGGTGATGATGGTGGTGATGAGATGATGATGGTGATGATATGATGATATGATAATGGTGGTGATGATATGATGATGGAGGTTATGATGATGATGATTACGATATGATGATATGATGATGATAATGGTGATTAAAAATTAAAATGTTACAATATGTCACAAATTTCATTCTCGTCACAAGATTAAAAGAAAATAATAATAATGAATAAATAAATAAATATAAACATGAAATTTTCTGTACCATGATAAAACATTCTAGAAATGGATCCCACTTGATGAGAGAAAAACACTCAATTGAGATTAAATGTATTTAACGCGAGTGCCATTAGGTAACAATTTACGAGCACGTTGTGACTGTGTACCCACTTACTACTTACTCGTAGCAGTGTAATGGTTGAAGTTTGTTCTTTCTTTAAATTTTTGACTTGGTGTACGAAAAACTTTTTTTTTTTTTTTTTTTTTTTTTTTAAGATTACATGTGGTTTACTAAGGGTATGGATGGATGGGAGGAATTTTATGGGAATTATATAATGATTGCAGGTGTGTTAGTAGCTAGAAGAGAGTGGTAGCAGAAGGGATAGTGGAAATATTAACTAGTAATACTATTATCAATAGTCGTGGTATTAGTAATATGTACGGTTACATGTTATCTTCAAATGAGCATTTTCTAAGTTACAAAATTGTGCTTTACGTTTTGGTTTGAGATATGATATAATAATCCTGAAAATGATTCACTTTCACTCACGATGTATATAATAATTTTGAAAATGATTAATTTTCACTGAAGATATATATAATAATTCTGAAAATTATTAACTTTCACTCGATATATATAATAATTCTGAAAATGAGTCACTTTCACTCCTAACTTTCTATTTCAGTCTATTTGCCAATCCTTGAACGTGCTCTGTCTTTGTGTAAGTAGTGCATCTTGGTTCTGGATTATAACTTTATTATCCTGATGATATTTCCGTGTCATGCAAATGCAAGGAGCTAGTACTTCTGTCTTTCATTATCATGAAAATTATACTTCTCTCTGATGTTTTATTTTTGTTCATAATAATTTTTTATCTCTTTTATTGTGCAGCAAACCTGAACCTTGTAATTCTTCAAAAATCTGTATTTGAACACAGTTAACTAACATAAAAAGAGAGTAAAATACAGATTTTTGAATTTCGAAAAAATATCACATGCCAATAAATTTTCTCATAAGAACAATAATAAGCGTGATATCAAAACCTGATTGTGATACAAATTTTTCAAAGAGAGGAACGCCTATGGTTTTATGACAATATATCATCACTGATTATGTATAGAATTAAATACTCATAGATAGTTTCTTCTAACGAGAACACTACTGAATTTAACCCCTTTCAGAAAAATTTACTCTGGTCATATAATCAGCTGTTGTAAGGCTTTTAAAACGTTGGTTAAGTTAACCAAACTTTTGTGTAGAACCAAAGCTATCTATAAAAGCCGGAAGTTTGTCTCTCACTCGTCGAAAAATAAATCATTGTTTATATAGTATACATAACATGTATGGAGCATAATCAAATTCAAATAAGAGTTTATATAATAAGATTTTATCAGATTATAATGCCCCTTTATTCTGAGCGGTAGGTAAGCGGAATGCCTCGAAAGAGCGGTTATACGTCTGTTTATAATGTAAACAAACATGTAAACAAAACTTATTATTCCTCAGATTATGTACTCCGTTTTATGGTTAAACATGTTGTTTAACAGTGTAAAATGAGAGAAAGATTATTCTGCATGATTTAATATGCGCAGGGCGAAGTATTACTTTGAAAAGGTTGTTATCGTTAGTCCCTAAGAGACTCCAGTTAGTACTCATAAAATACAAAACACTTTAGATATTTGCATTATAGTTGGCCTTCTACAGGTTATCGAAACAAGAGAGAGTGAGAGTGAGAGTGAGAGTGAGAGTGAGAGAGAGAGTAAGAGTAAGAGTAAGAGTAAGAGTAAGAGTGAGAGTGAGAGTGAGTGAGAGTGAGAGTGAGAGTGAGAGTGAGAGTGAGAGTGAGAGTGAGAGTGAGAGTGAGAGTGAGAGTGAGAGTGAGAGTGTGAGTGTGAGTGTGTGTGCATGTGTGTGTGTATGTGTGAAATTACACTTATCAAAAAATACCCATTCACAAACAAGATAAAACCAAAGACGCACACACAAACACACACACACACACACTCACACATCTAAACACATTCTAACTAAAAGCCCCCACATGAAAGTCAAATCACATTACGCAGAGCCTATAAAATCCCATCGGAAATTGTTGTAAATCCACGAGCGGCATCCGCAAGCCAAGAGGGACGTCGGGGGGGGGGGGGGGGTTCTTTGGCCCCCATGATCACGGGATTTACGAAATACTGAGCAATCGTTGATGACACCGGTCTGAGGTGTGGGTTGAGATGGCGACTAGATGGAGCGAAGGAGGGAGAAAATGATTAGGTATGTTGGGTTGGTTTAGAGGATGTGTTTATGTTGGAACCTGGTCTATGTTGAGTAAGATCCTGGTCTATGTTGAGTAAGAATCTGGTCTATGTTGAGTAAGATCCTTGTCTATGTTGAGTAAGAACCTGATCTATGTTGAGTAAGAACTTGGTCTATGTTGAGTAAGATTCTGGTCTATGTTGAGTAAGAACTTGGTCTATGTTGAGTAAGAACCTGGTCTATGTTGAGTAAGAATCTAGTCTCTATTGAGTAAGGTTTGATGATTTTTGTATGATGATAGTGATAATAAGAATGATAATCGACATGGTAATGTTTATTCATGTTTATTTAATTGTAATT
The DNA here is from genome assembly GCA_017312705.2 of Penaeus japonicus. Classification (NCBI taxonomy): domain Eukaryota; kingdom Metazoa; phylum Arthropoda; class Malacostraca; order Decapoda; family Penaeidae; genus Penaeus; species Penaeus japonicus. The sequence goes on along the minus strand of BOPN01002639.1, from coordinate 157,581 downwards.
CATTTCATTAAAAGAGAATTTCCAATTTTTGTAATTAATATGCCGTTTCATCTATCCATCTACGATTTATTGATTTACTCTAATTCGTTTATTCTTAGGCCCCGCTTCCAGGATCTGATAACCAGTTATTTAAAATCAGTAAAAACACAATCTCTTCTTGTCATGCAAGACATAAATAAGGTTTTAACTGAACTGTAAATAAATCAATCTTGATAAGATGGACAGATTTTTACTTAAGATTTACAAATCAAAAACTTAACCAAAGTGCTGATAGATATGATAGATATAAACATAAAAATAGCTCTGTGTGACAGATTAATCATAATGAGTCTCTGTCATAAATATAAACATGAAAATCTCTCAATAATAAATATAATTATGAAAGTCTCTCTATCTGATAGATATCTCATAACAAGTCCCTCTACAATAAATATATACAATCTCTTGATCTGATAAACAAAACATAATAGTACTCCCCCCCCCCCCCCAAAAAAAAAGAAGAAAAGAAAAAAATAATAATAATAATAAATAAAATAAATAAAAATAATAATAATAAATAAAATAAATAAAAATAATAATAATGATAAATAAACAAATAGATAAATAAATAAGATAAAATGAAAATAATAAAATAAAATAAAATATTCAAAAAAAACAAAGAACCCTCAACTGCCATGACTTCCGTAAGCGCTTACTAATCTCCAACACGAAGGTGACTCGTGGCTTCCTGTGGAATCTCTTTGCACGCTGCAACGTGACCTCGTGGCTAAGTGGCCGTGGAACAACTGCATGCCATCAACGAAACATATTTGCAATTATTTATTAACTTGAGGAGACTTTTAGAAGAAGCTGTGGTACAGTTTGGTAACGTTTGATATATTTGTATTTGTTGTTTTTGCGTATGTCTGTAGTATGTTTGATTTTATTTGTTGATGGAAATGTTGGAATTCGTGATAGCGAATTTGTGATTGTTTGAGAATTTGCTTATGTGTTTTTTGTTGTTGTTGTTGTGGTTGGATTGTTATTGTCGTTATTATTCATTTATTAATTATCATTATTATCATCATTATCATTATTATTTTCATTGTCATTGTTATTACCATTATCATTCTTATTATCATTACCATCAGCCTCATCATTATCATTATCATCATCATCATCATCACCATTCTCATAATCACATCTCAACCGCTGACCAAAATCGATAAATAAATACACAGATAAATATTAGAAAAAAAAAAAGAATGATTATAAAAGCGAGTATAATTAAACGTGCGTTCGCCAACATCCAGGACCTAAATTCATAGAAATGGAGATTTAATACACGAGACAAATACCCGCTGTGATTTGCTTAAAAAAAAAAAAAAAAAAAAAAAAAACTTTTCATTTTTATCTATNAAGAATTGTTTATTTCATGAATTCTATATACACCTCATTCTATTATGAGAAAAAAAGTGATTTGCATAAAGTGCGGATTCTTCGAGGCAACACCTTGCGAGGGAGATTTCAATGCTAGATAATGTACTAGACTCACCTTTGCTAAGTCTAGTCATTCCCTTATCCAGAGGCCTTTTGCTAATTGCCTTGTTGGGATGGCAGGGTATGAAAGACAATTGCAAAATTATTTGTTTGTTCTACAGTGAATTATACATATTATCAACATAGTGTGTGGAAACATAATTATTTGATGATGTGGATAAATGTTATTGCTGCTCTCTCTATCAGTTCATGAGTTTGTTTTGGGATGATATATCTGTTGTCTTTGCATTTTCAAGATTGTGGTATTTCTTCCCAATACACAGAAAAGAAAAAGCTAAATATATACAGAAAATATAATTATCTGCAAGTGCAGCAAAACTATTTTTGTATGTATTATATATATATAAATCATATCTATGGTTCCTTACCCATAATATCTGTTGATGTTTGTGCAATTGCTGAAGGACGAATCTTTGGCGTGCTGATACCTAACACTGGGCTCTTTTTATTTATTTACCTATTTGGCTTTTCATTTTTCTTCCCCCCCACCCCCCACAACAAATTCTTCAGTCTTGTTAATGTATAACTTCACTCTACATATTCACAGCAGCTCCAATATTCTGGTGATGTAAGTGTCCTTAAATGATGATGATGATGATGCACTTTGTAAGAAGAACAGACATAGATGAAACGAAAGAAAAGTGTTATCCAACAAAGAATAGTCAAAGGATGTCGTGCCCTTCCAGGTAGCATGCAGCAGCTGTTGACACTTAACTGTAGATGTTGGAAGCATGGTATTTATGTGGCATACTTCTTATAATTAGTCAGTAGTGAGTTTGTGCTTGAATTTGTGTTTTGTTGTGATTTATGCTGCCAGCATTTTATTGCCATAATGCCTATAATGCATCATATGTTAGGTCTTCTGTTATGATTTTAGGCTAGCTCTGAATATGTGTTCATGATTTTTCACATCTTTATGATTATGATTTATAGTGAACAGGTCTTTTTTCCCTTGAATATTTTATTGATTGTTTATTTTTCTTCTTTTGGTTTGTTTGATTTTCTTAAGTGAATATTATCCCCTTACCAAGCTCGTCCCATTATAATGGTTCTTTTATATATATATATATATATTATTTATATTTATTTATTTTTATTTTTTTTTTTTTTTTTTTCAATACTGTAGGGTATGAATAAATACAGTGATATGTATGTTACATGAGTACATAATTATAATGCAAACATGTAATCTGGAGGATATAAATGGGCTTACTAGGCTTGAAGAAGACCAAGAGAAGAGTTTGTGTGAGAACTGCAGAGTGTGCTGTAGGAGGAGTAAGAAAGAGATTTTGCAAAGATAAAAGTTGAATACTTATTCATATGGGAGACAGTATCACTAGTATCTGTTTGCTAATGTGATAGATACTTATTATCAGATTTTGGATGGCATGTAGAAGGTGAAAATTGTTTACCTTTCATATTTTGTTAAAAAGAGCAGGATATAAGTTTTATGGTCTAAAGGTAGACTGAACAGAGCATTTCAGAGTTAGTCCAGATATAAAATGCGGGAAAGAAAATCCATTCTTGATGTGAAGAGTCCATAGTTTGAAGCTTTGACTGAAGTTGAAGAATCGTCAAATGGTAGATATACAAGTAATTATTTTCTTTGCTTAGGAGGCTTTTGGCTTAATTTTTTTCCTGAAGAGGGTTTCATGGTGGTAGGATTTCATATTTATTTTTTATATTTTTATTTTATTTTTGTCTTTTTATTATTACCTGGTAAAGTGTGTCTTACCCATGGTCTTTTTTTTTTTTTTTTTTTTTCTTAGCTACAACTATACATTCAGAAACAAAGTGGTTGTAAATTCCAGGATGCCTTTAGAACTGGCCAATTTACTTGGTTGCTTTTGTTGTTACTTTGAATACGTGTACATATTTATTTGGACTTACATTTTATTTCAATGATGAGGACTTGAATATTGGTTTGCAAGTTAGGTTTAAACAGAATCCTTAGGCAGACTTTTTCTTCTTTTTAATATATCTGTTATTGTTATTTTTATTGTGTATATTGCATGCATTTGTGTCATCCACATATAGAAGAGTTGAAAGTAGAAGAATCAACTGCAATCTAGTCTTAAGTTTTGATGTATTGTTGATTTTGTGTTGTAATGATTGCAAAAAGGTAAGAAGCGGCTTTTTTTACTTTTTTTCCCTTGCCTCCCTTGCCTGCAGTTCCCTTCAGGTGTTTCAGTTCATTGTCAGAAAATATTTGACTTTTCTCTCCGTTTTCCACTAACCTGTCATTTTGTTTTCTTTGTTCACATCTTCCAGCCTATTTGTCTCTTCGCTTTTATGTCTCTGTGTCGATACCCATCTGTGACAAATCAACATGCGTTTGTGCTTTGTTAATTCCCTTTGTCTCCCTCCGCTAACTTTCAGACAATTCTAAATGCACACGGTTTTAATTCCCTGGTGTATCTTTCACAGTGGCTTATCCAGGAGAATGGCTGGGGAGGGAGGGTTGAGAGAGAGACACAGGAAGCTCTATATTTGGTTAATGTAATATTCAATGATAAAGGGTTTTATAATGATTCATTGATATAGCAAAAAAAGATAGAATAAATAAAATCGTTCATAAGAGGGACATGAGAAAATGTACCACAGTTTCTCACTTTCCTAAAAGCTTTGGCAACTTTTCACATTTTTTTATCACTATAGGTACCCTTGGTCTCTGAAATCTTGCAAATGACCTAGACCTCTTGTAAACTCCTTGTACTATGTTCATCTCAACAATTTTGCCGTAAACTATAGATTTTCGGTATCCTTGAATTTATCATATGATGTATTTGCTTTATTATGTATCCCGTGATGTCAAATAAACGGAAATGTATTGACAGGTTTCCGTTATTCATAGGCCTACTTTATCATTCACTTTTTTTTTTCATGATTGGCAGTTCTGTTGTAAACTTTGGTTAGATTATTGTTATCGGACATCTTTTTATGTACCAGATTTTTAAAAATAGTATTAATAAAATCATACTTAAGGATAGAATCATAAAGATAACGAAAGAATAAGAATAATAAGAAACCGATAATGAAAATCGACTTATGAAGAAAACTTTATGCATATTGACTGTTTTTTCCATTACTTCAGGTTCTTTTTCTCCTGCGTTTATGAGTTTTGGGATATATATTTCTTGTCCGTTTTTTTTTTTTTTTTTTTTTCTTCTTCTTCTTTTCCTCTATCTTTGTTATACTCTCCAGCACTTGCCATTATCCAACACGTCTTTTTTAACTCCTTGCTTCCCACATTTGCATTTTATCGCGCCGTCTTTCAGGTAAAAAAAAAAAAAAAAAAAAAAAAAAAAAAAGCAGGGGGAGAAGGGGGGAGAGACCGACAAAAAAAAAAAAAAAAATTCACATCACTCACCCATGTCCTACGAATATATATTCCTTTCACCTTCCAGACTCTCTCTCTCTTCAGAAATCACAGCTTTAAGGAACTTAACATTCATTCATCCACAAACACAAAAACACATGTTCGCTCGGCCACCTACCTACCTACCTACTTCCTTTCTTTTTTTTTTTTTCTTAGTTTTTTTTTTTTTTTCTTTTTTTTTTTTTTTTTTTTTGGTTTTCGTTTTTTCGGCCAATAACTGACCGACCCTTCGTCTTAGTCGTACGTTATCCGAGATATTCATTCACGTTCGGGGGAAAAATGGGCTCGGAGCGTGTTCATTTTGGGTGGGTGCGTGAGTGTGGGTTCTTCCCTTAGATTCGGGAAGTTCTGCTTTGTTGTATTATCATGAAATACATATTTATATGTATATATATATGTATATATATATACATATATATGTATGTTTAAATATATATATATATTATATATACATGTGTATACATAAACACACACACAAACACATGTGTGTATGCATACACACACACACACACATATATATATGTATATATATATATGTATATATATACATACATATACATATATACATATATACATATATATATATACATATACATATATACATATGTATATATATATATATATATGTATATACATATGCATATACAGTATATATATGTGTATATACATATGCATATACAGTATATATATGTATATACATATGCATATACAGTATATATATGTATATACATATGCATATACAGTATATATATATATATGTATATATATATATATATATATATATATATATATATATATATATATATATATATATATATATATATATATATATATATATATGTATATATATATATATATATATATTTATATATATTTATATCGATCTATCTATATCTATCTTTCTGTCTATCTATCTACCTATCTATCTATATCTATCTATCATCTATCTATCTATCTATCTATCTATCTATCTATCTATCTATCAATCTATCTATCTATCTATCTATCTATCTATCTATCTATCTATCTATCTATCTATATCTATCTATTTATATATGTAATCTTACGATGCTCATTTCTTCCATCTGTTTCTTTGACATCCCCCCCCCCCCCAGCACCCACACTCCCATCCCATCCCCACCCACCCACCCACCCACCCACCCACCCACCCACGCACCCACCCCTTCTCCCTCTCCACCAGGAGGTAAGGTACATGCAGGCATTAAAGACACGTCAGGACCTCTGGGAAATGCAAAATCATGTCGGGATGGAAAGGATATTTCGGCTGAACATAATTCGTCGAATCTCAAGCCATAAATCGGTCGCGTCGCTATACAGGGCAAGTCNTGATGTATTGTTGATTTTGTGTTGTAATGATTGCAAAAAGGTAAGAAGCGGCTTTTTTTACTTTTTTTTTTCTTGTGTTTTTTTATTTTTATTTTGGATTGAATGCTTGAAAATGCTTTTGTGTTGTGCTTTAGAGTTTTGAGTTGTATGTAGCATTTCCATTTTTCTTTATTTGTTTTATTATTTTTTGTTGTTGCTTTAAGTTTTAGCTTTATTTAATTATTAGTTGTTTTATTTGTTTATTTTCATTTACTTTTTTTAATTTGGTGTGTTTATGTTTGCAGGTTGTGGTGTAGGCGTTTGGACTGTAGTAGGACTAAAGCCGCGTGTATGTTGTTGTGTAGTGTGTGGCTTACTGCATGATGGCTGCTACTGCTGCCTGGGAGGGAACTGGCCGCCCTCCCGCGGATGAGCTCCAGACTCCCCCTGGTCGCTCAGCTCAACCTCCCCAGGGAGCTTCTGCTGGCACCACTCCCACGTTGTTGCATGATTCTGCACAAAGCACTGCCAAGGATTCACCCGCTACCGGCAAAAAGGACGCTCGTTCCACTGTGAGAGTAACCGTGAATTTACCCGTCTCTACACCCACAGGCACCAAGCTGGCTGTGACCACAAGATCTGAGTCACCTGCGGGGGGTGAAGGTCTCAAGGTGGAGCCTAAGAATCTGGACCAAGAGAAAGAGATTGCCCTCAGTCAGCTGCAGGAGTTGGAGGAGGCAATTAAAGTACGCAAGGTAACCAAGGTGGACGGGCGGAAGATACGCTGGATTGAGTACCGTGCGCGCAAGAAGCAAGAGGAACAAGAGAAAGCGGCTGAAGCCAAAAAGAAGGGCCGCAGGTCAAAAGGTGTCGAGAACAGTGAGAATGACTCGAGCATTGTAAATAACAACAACAACAACCAAAGTGTGAGCAACATGAAAGTCGAGGTAGTGTCTCCACCACTGAGTGTGGTAGGGAGAAGTAATGTCTTAGAAAGTATGAAACAGCAGTTCTTACAAGGTACAGAAAATGTTGGTGAACCCATTGCTAATGGCAAAACTGACAATCAAACTGAAACTGCAGAAGCAAATCAGAAAAGAAAATCTGGCCGGACTAGGAAATCTGTTAATGCACAAAAGGGTTCAAGTCCAAAGGGAAACACCCCAAAGAATACAACACCAAAAGGCTCAACGCTAAAGGAGTCAAATGGTAAGGGTGTAAATCGTAGAAGTGCCACACCGAAAGGGGTTGCATCGAAGGGGGGACAAAAGGGAACTGCAAATACTCCAGACAGTTCTGCGACAAATAGTCCAGTTCTTGTTAATACACCAGCCACAACTAGTCCACCAGTAACACCTAACACTCCTGATCAACCATTGTCTGCCACTTTAAAAAAGCCATTCTTCCCAGTAAGGTCTCTCACAAAAGGCCTACGGGAAGTAAGGAAAACGGAGAATGGCGATAGTCCAAAGAAAGCTGATGACCGAACACCAATTCCTGCTTCATCCCCCATCACACCTGTGTCAATTCCCACATCTACACCTGTTTTATCGCAACCAAAGACAGAACCAGGAACCAAGTGTCCTCTCATAGCAGTAGCTGCTCGATTGCTCTCCCCTCCGACTGCTAGATCAAAATCCTTAGACAATGCAAGAAGCAGGAAAGCAAACACAAGAGGGGGAAACAAAAAGCCTGGTGGCAAAGTTGCAGAGAGGTCCGAGTCTGAGCCACGAAGTATTATGAATGGACATACTCTTGTGCAGAATGGGCCGTCTGAAGAGGAGGAATCCATATCACTTAATATTTCCTCATCAGATGTTGAAGAAAAATGTATAGAATTTGTAGAAGAAAAAGCAGAAGCAAACATAGAACTCGAGTCATGTGAAAACACAGAAGTGACAGCTGATGAAAAAGTAACTGAAGAGAACTTTGAAGTATCAGTAAAGGAGGAAGAAGTTGAACCTAAGCCTGCAGATAGCACAGGAGATGGTGAGTTACCAGATGCCGATAATACATTTGAGGCAGATACTCCAAATAGGAGAGGTAGAGGGCGACCACCCAAAAGAAAATATGGGTCTGTTAAAAATGTGGAAGGAGGTAGTTCAGCAGGGAAGTCAAATAAAAAATTATCAACTGTGGTTGTAGATGTCCATAATAGCATGAATGGTGAGCCACAAACTGTTGTTTCTGCGTCCAAACCTGCCCTACGTGGAAAGAAGACTTCACCTGCAAAGAAATTGAAAAAGGCAATAGTTCTTCCAGGGGGCACTGATGTTGAAGATACCAAAGATTCATCCCCAACAAATAAACACCAGGCAAGATTATCAGATGTAAGTACTGAGGACAGTAATGAAGTGAAAGATCTTGCTCCTGTTCCTGCTGTAGCTGATGCCAAAAAGTCAAAAACCAACACAGGGAAGAAGCAGACAGGCTTGACGGAAGCAGCAGAAGAAAGAGAAAATGATGATAACACAAGTGCCTCTATGAGCAATCAAACACCACAATTGCATGAAAACGTTCAAAGTACAAAGTTGGTGAAAGGTGTTCAAAAAGTCATAAATCAAGAAGTGCCCTCAGAAACTGAATCTGTGACTCCTACTGCTTCTAATAATGATTCAAAATCAGCAAGTAGTGTAAAAGAAAGTGGGGACATTGTTGAAGTGGACACCAAAAAGGAGAATGTCTCAGAGGATATAGGTAATGAGCTGGTGGAGCAGGAGGGGCTAGGTGTCTCAGAATCAGAAAATGTGACTGAGCAGGAAATTTGCAAAGACAAGAGTGAACTTCCAGTTGAGAAAGGTAAGAAGGTTTTGAAGGCACAAGTGAAAAAGGGAAGTTCAGTCCCTAAAACTATTGTACAAGAGTCAGAAGTGAATGTTAGTATTGAAAGGGAAAACAACATGGATGATAAATCTCCATTGCCAGTAGGGAAGAGTAAAAAGGCATTAAAAACACAGGCAAAGAAGGGCAACACAGGGTCAAAGGTTACAGTGACACCAAAAGCAAATGAAAAAGGAAGTCCTGCAAAGAAGAAAAGCACAGGTCCATCAAAGAAAGCAAAGTCTCCCAAAGACACTCAGACATCACTTGTAAAGTCTTCTGAGCAGAATGCATCCAAGAAACAGAAGCCTCAGGAGGAAGTTGAAACACTAAATCTAGAGCCAAAAGAATCACCTGTTGAAACTAGTAAATTGGAAGATGAAGTTGAAATGAAAAAGCAAGAGCTAGCTGAGGAGGATGTCAAAGAATCCAATGAAGTAGTAGAAGAAAACCATGTGCAAGATGTAATAGAAGAGAAGTCTCCTGACTTACAAGTAGTGGCAGAATCACAGGTAGAGAAAGTGGCAGAACAAGATGTTCAAGTAGTTGAAGAAGACAGAAACAATGAGACCATAGAAGAGGTTAAGCTTTTAGAGGAAGAACCAATTACAGAAACTCAAAAGGAGGATCATGTAAGCCCACAGGAAGATCTTGAAATAAAGAGGGAGAATTTGCTGAAGGAGAATAACAATTTGCCAAAAAAGCAACCAGAATCTGAAGTACAAATTATATCAGATGTCCAGGAGAATTTAACTGTTGTGAAGGAGACAGATGACAAAGAAGAGAAAGATGCCAGCAAAGATGCAACTGTTCCAGAAAATCCTGAGGTGGTGGTGGTTGATCAAGAAGAAAACATATCTACTGAACAAGCCCAAGAGTGTAGTATTATACCAAAGCAAAATGGAAGTATTACATCACAAGATGTAGTAGTAAGTCCTTCAACTACCTCGATATCGCCAGAAACTAGTGCCTCAAATGCAAAGTCAAAGGAGAAAGTACCCAGGATATTGAAACAGCTTCTTCAAGATGAAGGAGTCCAAAATATGCTTAAGAGTATGGGCGAAGAATCAATTACAGCACCAGAAGGGTCACCAAGTGAGTCCAGTGTGCATAAGCTTCGTCCAAAAAGGCCATCAGAACCTATGCTGTCTTCCTCACCAGAATTAGATGTTTTAGAGGCCTTCTTTTCTCCTACGACAAAGAAAAAGAAGCAAAGAAGTGAGCTGGACACTTTGTACATGGATGAAGGAGTGCTTAACCTGCTAACAAGTCTAGAACCTTATTCCCGAAGACAGCCTCATCAAGATGATGCTGCCAGTGATATTTCCCAAGCCAGTAGCGCCAAGAGTGTTAAAGCGAACAAAACCTCTAAAACTGCCTTAGATGTGCAGGCTGAGGGAAGGAAGAGAAAACTCAGTGGAGCCAGCACCGTAAGCAATACCTCAACTAGATCTATGCAACCTCCAGAGTCTAAGAAACCACGTTTAGATAACCAAGAATCCCATCTTGAAGACCCTTATGAACTAGATACAGCAGAAGAATTCAAGGACCTGTCTGAGAATCAGGAAACTGGCAATGTAGAACCAGCTCCTGCTCAGCCGGCAAGGAAGAGGGGAAGGCCACAACTGCCACTTTCTGTAAAGCAAAAGAACAAAGCAATAAGAATGCAACTGAAACTCCAAAAGCAGAAACAACTTAGGGTAAACTCTGTTGTCAGTGCTCTACTTAGGGAAGATGATAATATGAACTTGGCACAGATTAAGGATGTACTGAAGAGGGCAAGAGAAGCTTTCAATCATCCATATGAAGAAATAGTGACTGGAGAAGTACCCACCGACAAGGCAGTTCCACCATTAAAAATTAAGTTAGCTTCTGAAAGTGTAACCATTAGGCATATAGCTCGACCAGGATCAGCCCAGGGTCAGCAGACAGCAGCAGCAGCAGCACCATTGGGAGATGCAGTGGATATACAGGGAATTAAACCAACACCTAAACCAATGGCAGTTGATGCATCTTGTAGTAGACCCTTAGCTAAAACTGTGACAGAGACTAGGATATCACCAAAGACTTATACAGAGAAGACAAGGACTTATCCAGAGCGAAGGACGCCTCCACCACAACAAAGAAGAATAGAGAACATCACCAGTCCTACAGCAGCAAGTAAGTACTAATTTTGTTTGTTCTATAGATTCTCATGTTTTATTTGATGGGTATTTTTAAAGAATTGACTTCAATTAGGTATATTGAATTACAAGATGATAAATCTTGTGATGATAATAGTGTAATAATTGAGAAATAGTGGACAGAGCACAGTTAGGGACCTTTTTTTTTTCTTATACTTTTTTTTTTTTTATCCTTCGTCATTTTCCTTTTTCTTCTTAATTCTCATAGGGTTGATTTAGATTAGGATATTTTTCACTTTCTCACATGTTTCATATAACTTTATATTAGTATAGTTATAAGCATTTTGTAGAATTATCAGAAATTGTGAAAAAGTCTAGGGACATTCTGTGCCATATTTTACAACATGCACAAAGTTGATGTTCCTGTGATGATTATTTTCTTCTTCATATTATTCTCTTTCTATTAACTCTTTCTCTTCACTTTCCTGTTATTTTCCCTCGAATCATCTTTCTCTTTCTTTTCTACCACTCTTTCTCCCCCTCCTGTTCCTACTCCTACTCTACTCTTACTAATCTGCTTCCCCTACTTTCTCTAGTTTTTCTCATCTTTTCCCTCCTCCTCCTCCTCTTTCTCCTCCTCCTCCTCCTCCTCTTTCTCCTCCTCCTCCTTTCTCCTCCTCCTCTTTCTCCTCCTCCTCCTCCTCCTCCTCCTCCTCCTCCTCCTCCTCCTCCTCCTCCACTTCCATTACTCTGTCTTCCTAATTTCTCTCCTGTTCCTCCTCCTCCTTTCTACCCTAATTGCTCTTTTTGTTCTCTTTTGTCTTGTGCACAGTTTTTATGTTTCCTTCTCTTTTGTCTTCACTTCTGTTTGAAATAATTATTTGATTATTTTATTTATTCATATATACTTTTTGTGACATACCGATTTGCCTTGGTTTTATTTGGTATGCATATTATAGTGGCCTTTGTAATTATGTTTGCGAGTTGTATAATGGTATGGATATGTGTTTGCACTTGTATGTTTACGTATGTGCATAATTGCTCAGTGGTGTGAATCATGTTGTATTGTTATATTCATGTGTCTGCATGGATGCGTATCTCTGTTATGGAATGTGTATTTCTCTGTTCATCATTGAAAGTCATGCCTAAAATGCATTACAGGTTGGTGAAAAGGATGCTCTCATTATGGAAGAGAAACTTTCATGTGTTTTTAATAATCTCTTCCAAGGACTTGGTGAATTAACCTTACATATGATAGGCAGTGTATGTTGCTCATCTGATATTATTGTTCTGTTGATAGTCAAGATATGTCTTTTGATTTAATTTTTTTTTTTTACATTGACAAGGTTTGCAATGAAATATTTGATAAGAGGTGTATGAGGTGGAGTGGCTGTGCCGTTGAGTGGAATGAGTCCTGAGATGTTTTATTAATCTTTCTCCCTTTTTGTGGTTTTCCT
>BOPN01002639.1:115000-141021 GCA_017312705.2 Penaeus japonicus | reverse complement strand
ACAGACAGACAGACAGACAGACAGACAGACAGACAGACAGACAGACAGACAGACAGACAGACAGACAGACAGACAGACAGACAGACAGACAGACAGACAGACAGACAGACAGACAGACAGACAGACAGACAGACAGACAGACAGACAGACAGACAGACAGACAGACAGACAGACAGACAGACAGACAGACAGACAGACAGACAGACAGACAGACAGACAGACAGACAGACAGACAGACAGACAGACAGACAGACAGACAGACAGACAGACAGACAGACAGACAGACAGACAGACAGACAGACAGACAGACAGACAGACAGACAGACAGACAGACAGACAGACAGACAGACAGACAGACAGACAGACAGACAGACAGACAGACAGACAGACAGACAGACAGACAGACAGACAGACAGACAGACAGACAGACAGACAGACAGACAGACAGACAGACAGACAGACAGACAGACAGACAGACAGACAGACAGACAGACAGACAGACAGACAGACAGACAGACAGACAGACAGACAGACAGACAGACAGACAGACAGACAGACAGACAGACAGACAGACAGACAGACAGACAGACAGACAGACAGACAGACAGACAGACAGACAGACAGACAGACAGACAGACAGACAGACAGACAGACAGACAGACAGACAGACAGACAGACAGACAGACAGACAGACAGACAGACAGACAGACAGACAGACAGACAGACAGACAGACAGACAGACAGACAGACAGACAGACAGACAGACAGACAGACAGACAGACAGACAGACAGACAGACAGACAGACAGACAGACAGACAGACAGACAGACAGACAGACAGACAGACAGACAGACAGACAGACAGACAGACAGACAGACAGACAGACAGACAGACAGACAGACAGACAGACAGACAGACAGACAGACAGACAGACAGACAGACAGACAGACAGACAGACAGACAGACAGACAGACAGACAGACAGACAGACAGACAGACAGACAGACAGACAGACAGACAGACAGACAGACAGACAGACAGACAGACAGACAGACAGACAGACAGACAGACAGACAGACAGACAGACAGACAGACAGACAGACAGACAGACAGACAGACAGACAGACAGACAGACAGACAGACAGACAGACAGACAGACAGACAGACAGACAGACAGACAGACAGACAGACAGACAGACAGACAGACAGACAGACAGACAGACAGACAGACAGACAGACAGACAGACAGACAGACAGACAGACAGACAGACAGACAGACAGACAGACAGACAGACAGACAGACAGACAGACAGACAGACAGACAGACAGACAGACAGACAGACAGACAGACAGACAGACAGACAGACAGACAGACAGACAGACAGACAGACAGACAGACAGACAGACAGACAGACAGACAGACAGACAGACAGACAGACAGACAGACAGACAGACAGACAGACAGACAGACAGACAGACAGACAGACAGACAGACAGACAGACAGACAGACAGACAGACAGACAGACAGACAGACAGACAGACAGACAGACAGACAGACAGACAGACAGACAGACAGACAGACAGACAGACAGACAGACAGACAGACAGACAGACAGACAGACAGACAGACAGACAGACAGACAGACAGACAGACAGACAGACAGACAGACAGACAGACAGACAGACAGACAGACAGACAGACAGACAGACAGACAGACAGACAGACAGACAGACAGACAGACAGACAGACAGACAGACAGACAGACAGACAGACAGACAGACAGACAGACAGACAGACAGACAGACAGACAGACAGACAGACAGACAGACAGACAGACAGACAGACAGACAGACAGACAGACAGACAGACAGACAGACAGACAGACAGACAGACAGACAGACAGACAGACAGACAGACAGACAGACAGACAGACAGACAGACAGACAGACAGACAGACAGACAGACAGACAGACAGACAGACAGACAGACAGACAGACAGACAGACAGACAGACAGACAGACAGACAGACAGACAGACAGACAGACAGACAGACAGACAGACAGACAGACAGACAGACAGACAGACAGACAGACAGACAGACAGACAGACAGACAGACAGACAGACAGACAGACAGACAGACAGACAGACAGACAGACAGACAGACAGACAGACAGACAGACAGACAGACAGACAGACAGACAGACAGACAGACAGACAGACAGACAGACAGACAGACAGACAGACAGACAGACAGACAGACAGACAGACAGACAGACAGACAGACAGACAGACAGACAGACAGACAGACAGACAGACAGACAGACAGACAGACAGACAGACAGACAGACAGACAGACAGACAGACAGACAGACAGACAGACAGACAGACAGACAGACAGACAGACAGACAGACAGACAGACAGACAGACAGACAGACAGACAGACAGACAGACAGACAGACAGACAGACAGACAGACAGACAGACAGACAGACAGACAGACAGACAGACAGACAGACAGACAGACAGACAGACAGACAGACAGACAGACAGACAGACAGACAGACAGACAGACAGACAGACAGACAGACAGACAGACAGACAGACAGACAGACAGACAGACAGACAGACAGACAGACAGACAGACAGACAGACAGACAGACAGACAGACAGACAGACAGACAGACAGACAGACAGACAGACAGACAGACAGACAGACAGACAGACAGACAGACAGACAGACAGACAGACAGACAGACAGACAGACAGACAGACAGACAGACAGACAGACAGACAGACAGACAGACAGACAGACAGACAGACAGACAGACAGACAGACAGACAGACAGACAGACAGACAGACAGACAGACAGACAGACAGACAGACAGACAGACAGACAGACAGACAGACAGACAGACAGACAGACAGACAGACAGACAGACAGACAGACAGACAGACAGACAGACAGACAGACAGACAGACAGACAGACAGACAGACAGACAGACAGACAGACAGACAGACAGACAGACAGACAGACAGACAGACAGACAGACAGACAGACAGACAGACAGACAGACAGACAGACAGACAGACAGACAGACAGACAGACAGACAGACAGACAGACAGACAGACAGACAGACAGACAGACAGACAGACAGACAGACAGACAGACAGACAGACAGACAGACAGACAGACAGACAGACAGACAGACAGACAGACAGACAGACAGACAGACAGACAGACAGACAGACAGACAGACAGACAGACAGACAGACAGACAGACAGACAGACAGACAGACAGACAGACAGACAGACAGACAGACAGACAGACAGACAGACAGACAGACAGACAGACAGACAGACAGACAGACAGACAGACAGACAGACAGACAGACAGACAGACAGACAGACAGACAGACAGACAGACAGACAGACAGACAGACAGACAGACAGACAGACAGACAGACAGACAGACAGACAGACAGACAGACAGACAGACAGACAGACAGACAGACAGACAGACAGACAGACAGACAGACAGACAGACAGACAGACAGACAGACAGACAGACAGACAGACAGACAGACAGACAGACAGACAGACAGACAGACAGACAGACAGACAGACAGACAGACAGACAGACAGACAGACAGACAGACAGACAGACAGACAGACAGACAGACAGACAGACAGACAGACAGACAGACAGACAGACAGACAGACAGACAGACAGACAGACAGACAGACAGACAGACAGACAGACAGACAGACAGACAGACAGACAGACAGACAGACAGACAGACAGACAGACAGAGATAGAGAGATATTATATATGGATAGATATATTTTATATATATATATTTCTTTTTTGTGTGTGTTTGTGTGTGTGTGGATGTATATGAATACATAAATGTACAAACAGTCATATATACACACAGAAACATATATACAAGATAGTTGTGCTATCATATGCATATTTATTTATTTAGTTTTATCTTTTATTATCTTTGTCTCGAAAATATAATTTTTGTTTTGTCTCTTCCAGGGATTTCCTAAAGGTTTTGGTGCAGTTTCCAAAGCCCATTGTTGCTGGCGTAAACGGAAATGCCATGGGCTTGGGCGTAACGATGCTACCTCTTTTTGATATGGTCATTGCTAATGATAAGGCCGAGTTTTACCTTCCGTATGCCAAACTAGGGCAGGTGCCTGAAGGTGGAGCTACGTATACGTTTCCAAATCTTTTTGGTAAATTGCAGGTGAGTGAGACGAGTTTCGAAGTTTGTTGTGTAGATTGTGAAGATTCTTGTAGTTCAAAAAGAGACTGTGTTCTATGGAGCATTGTGAGAGAATACCTATTAGTCTTTTACTATACTATGCTTTGTATTTTACTTGTCTTATTTTGATTTGAATGTATTGTCCAGTCGAAAATAAAAAGCTCACCAGCTGGAATTTATCTCACTGTTTGTCGTCAGGTGAACAGGTCGTCATCTCGTTGTGTAATGGTTTGTAATTCTGCTTTCAGTCGACACAGCTATTCCTTGGGCATAAGGTGACAGCGGCCAAGGCACAGGAGATGGGTCTGGCCTCTGAGTCCATCTGGCCTGCAACCTACCAGCAGGAGCTAATACCCAAGGTGGCTCTCCTGGCATCACAGTCTGCTCAGGTGAGTACTGCGGGATAGTTTTGGCTTAGTTATGGTTCTCTTATAGCTTTGCTGCTGCTGTCAGTATGACTTTTATTATGATAATAATTGGGGATTATTATTGATCTTCTTATCATTATTAATGGTATTGTTAATGTTATTGATATTATAGTTTTTGTATTGCTATTACTAATATTATTTATTAACTACTATTACTACTACTACTACTGCTATTACTACTATCACTACTACTGCAACTTTTTCTTAGTTTTTCTTCTTTTGGATACTGTGCAGCTCAGTTACAGGAAAAGGGTATTTATTTTGATATGAGATTTGTAAAACCTTTAAAATTAGAATGTTGGCACTAATTCCAACTTAACCCTTTGGCTGCAGTTTTAATAAAATATGTATACAGTCATGCAGCGGGTTTATTTTGTATGGCACCGTATGTTCACCGATGCTGCCCTGACAGCAAATAATGCCATCCGCTATCAATGGGTTAACTAATGCACTTTGAACTGGGAGCATTACATTGTGCACAGTAAATTGTTCTGCAACTTGCAACATGATAGTAAGGGAGCCTTTTCTTGTTTCCACCTACTCCACCACTTGGTACTTGATACTACCATGTGTATTCTGATTGATCAATCTAACTTAGAGATACAAAAATTATGTCCTTAGCTTAGCTTTTATTTCAGGTTTGGTATTGTGTTTTTTGTGTGTCCTTTTTATTTATATTCTAATAGTATAAATTGTGTGTGGCAGCTGTTCCTATAATGGAAGTAGACCTAGAATAAATAGATATCTTTTTTTGAGATAAATGAAGGTGAGATATCTTGATTATATATATATTTTTTTATTTTTTCTTCTTCTTTTTTTGACAAATATTTATGTACATTTTTGTTTTTGGTGGTGAAAGAAACATATTTTTAAAGATTATCACTTTATTATTACTTACATATGTCATATGTACACCTTTATGCGCTATAACCATATCAGTCATATACAGTGGAATCTCACAACAAAGGTGCTGTACGCTGAACAATACAAGCAAGCTTTGATGAATGCATAAGTTATAAGGATGAAGGTGATAGGCCTATGGAATAGAGGGTTAAGATACATGAGTTACAGGATATGGTTAAGAAAGGGGGTTCATCATCTACTTTTCTTCTTTCTCATTTTTTGTTGATTATTAGTAGTAACATCAATCATTTCACTTTTTTTTGTGTGTGTGTTCTTTCTGTTTCCAAGATATTTTTCATACACATATTTAAATATGTTTGTAAATTATCTTGATATTAACTATAGGTTGATACTCTCTAGACCCAGCATTGTAAAATAAGTGAGTTGATGAATGAACAAATGAAAAACAAATACGATTTAGAAATGATTCCCAAAGTAACTACTTTTGATGATTGTCCGTTTTGTGTTATTCAGAAAGAACACACTGTTGTTACAAGAGTTCATGTACTTTGTAATTTTATTCATGAGCCTAATGTTCATGTGTTTTCCAGCTACTCATTCATGAGGACAATATTCATGCACTTTTGTACTCACTATTCCTAAGAGTAATAATATCCATTCACTATACAACTTCTGATTTGTGAAAGTAATGTTCATGGATGTTTCAAGTTACAAGTTCTCAGAACAAGTTAACCAAAGTCTCTTAACTATGAAGAGTAGATAGAAGCTAATCATCATCAGCTGATCACAGTAAACAAACATAAATATAGTAACTATCTATGTGAAGCAGGAAAGCTTTGAACATATTCAAAGTTCAAAAATTAGCCGAGTCACAGGTCACAAGGTTTGATAAGATATAAGGCAGAGTTTTCTGTGATTTTGACTTATTTTGATTAGATTACAGTGTTTTTACATAGATCTTACCTATATGTCTTTTCTGTGCAATGATATACAAGACATTATTTGTTGAAAATAAGAAAAAGGAATTCATATGGATGGGAAAGCTATTCGGAGAATTTCACTTCTATGTAGAAATGAACATTAATAGTCCTTGGTTACATGTTTTGTATTTTGTATGTGATTCTGATGTGTTCATCAATTATTGTTTCGTGTAATGTTGATGTGTAACTTGTATATGTAAAAGCAAGTACGTTGACTGATCAGTTGTAGTTGGGGAAAGTTGGAGTTGGAGAAAATTTTACATGGAAGGGTGCAGATAGGTAACAGGAATTGTCTCTTTCTTAGAGGTTATTTTGTTGAATTCTTTTTACTTGGTATCTTTTCTTTTAATTTCATGATTAGGCTATTGTGTTGGACAACAAATTGGCATCCCCCCAAAAAAATTCTGAAGCACTTTTTAGGCCATGATATTTCTATATATTTGCGTGTGTGTCTGTGTGTGTATGTATGTATGTATGTATGTATGTATATATATATATTAGTTTATATTTATATTTTATATATATGTGTGTGTGTGTGTGTGTGTGTGATATATATGAACTTGTTTATTTATATTTATTCATTTATTTTTTATATATATATATACAGATACATATACGCATATGCATATCAATGTGGCCAAAAATGTTTGCTTGCACATACAGATTTCTAGCAGGAAGAAAAATATCAAATGTGGCATTGCGGCAAAACCTTTAATTTATATAAATATCTAAGAAAACACAAAATCTATGTGGTTATCGACAGACAGGAGTGGCCTGGCGTCGATTACAAATGTCTTAGAGCACTTATATTAATATATTAACTTAGAGAATGGAGATGGGGCTGGCAAGATATGAAAGGATGAGATCTTGATACAATCGATGACTCTCTTGTAAGGACAACACATGGGAGAGATTAGATGAGCTAACCCCCGCTCCTATGGGTAGTATGCTGTGCCCCCTCCCCCTTACCCTTACCCTCCCTTCCCTCTCTTCATGATAAAAAAAAAAAAAAAAAAAAATAATAATACAGGGGAAAAAAATATGGGGAGAAGTAGTTACACATGCTTTCAAAATGGCAAGGAGTGGTGGCAGCGGGGGTTCAGGAAGGAGGGGAGGGAGGGTGGGTAGGTGGGTGGGTATTGCACGCGCCCTCGGTTAGTGTGGTCCTAATCCGGCGTACACGAGGCCCTAATTCGGCGTGCACGTGGCTTTGTAGGCCTTTCCCTGGAAGTGGAGCTGCCTGGTGGAGTGGGTGGGCTGGGGTCCGCGGAACAAGCACAGGTGGTTCTCCGGGCACGAGCAGGAGTAATAGCTCTCCAGGGTGTCGGCTCGGATGCGGCCGCACTCGTCGCCCGCTTTGCATTTGGGGAGCTGCAAGGGAGGAACGGGGTCAGTGAGGCCATGTATTTTGAGAGAGAGAGAGAGAGAGAGAGAGAGAGAGAGAGAGAGAGAGAGAGAGAGAGAGAGAGAGAGAGAGAGAGAGAGAGAGAGAGAGAGAGAGAGAGGCGAGTGAACAATTGGAAATCCAGCAAGAATGCGTAGACTTGAGAAAATGCATAATAAACAGTTAGGTTCCATGCTATGTGTATCGTCAGAACGAGAAAGAGAGGGAGAGAAACAAAACAAAACCAAGAGCCACATTGGGCTGACAAGGAAGAAAAAATCAACAAGAGAATCCCGAGGCCTATCGCGGCCGGGGCGGCCCACTCGCCTCGTCGCACGTGTACATGAAGACGGTCTCGGAGGGCGAGGGGATGCGCGTCTCGGCCAACGTCCAGCGGTGCGGCCACGGGCATCGGCACTGCAACTCGGAGTGCACGTCGGCGCCCTGGTTCACGCTGTTGGCGGCCGAGGGGAAGGCCTGGTCGTGGCGCTCCACCTGGCGCACCTTGAGGGCCAGCTCCCCCACCTTGCAGTCCGAGAGCTCCTCGATCACGTTGCCGCAGAACTGGCCCGCGGGATTGCGGTGGGAAGAGGGGAGGGGGAGGGGGGAAGGGGTTGCAGAATGAGGATTATTTTTTGAACTGATGTTTGTGTTGCTAGTGATGTGCGAGATGGTTTAGAGTCTATCTTGATTGTTGCAAGTGATTGGAAGTAGTGTTATTCTTCATTTCGTTCAGATTTTATCATGTACGCATTACTTGTGTCTCAGTCTCGTTTCTAAATCGAGCGACCAAGTCTCCCTAAGCCTGCAGTTCCTCACCTTGAGTTGCGCCCTGTTCGAGACGTGCTGGGAGCGCGTGTCGTTGAGGCCGTTGAAGTGCAGCGGGCACTCGGAGCGGTCAGGGCAACGGCACAGGCGCTCCGTGATGGGCGTGAACCAGAACCTCTTGTGGGCGAGGTTGCAGGCTTCTCCTGGGTAGGCGCAGACGGGGAGGTCACGCTCACTCCGACGCTGGCGGGGGGAAAGGGGGGCCAGGCAAGGTCATTAGAGGCCGTTCTAGCTAACCGGAGGGGAGTTAGAGGGGTAGGGGTGTATCGTTACTTATTTTATTTTATTTTTGAGAAATATAAGTCTAGGAAGAATATTTTGGAAGAATAAAATTGACGAAGAAGTTCTAAAAGGGGGGGGGGGGGTGAAGAGCAGTCGTTCAGGAAGGGAAATCACGAAGAAAGAACCGGAAGACGAAAGCAAAGAGGCGAGCAAGGCCAGCCGACTCACCCCGTTGCCGTAGATGACGTAGGTGCCCTTGTAGAGCAGCGAGAGGTGCGAGAGGAGCTCGCTGGCGCCGGGATCCTCGTCGGCGGTGGGCGCGGCACAGCTCTTCACCACCGCCACCGTGATCAGCACGACGGCGAGGGTGACGAATACGCCCGCAGCCGCAGCCGCCACCCGCACGCTCTCCGCTACCCCCATCCTGCGGCCGCCGACTCACGCCTTGCGGAGGGAATGCTGGGAACGGTTGGCGTGCGCGGCGCTCCGAGCTTTTCGGTGTTTGTTTGCCTTTTAGGTTTCGTGGCCGAGTTTGTACTTTAATTTTTGTTTGTTTGTTCTTTAGGGACTTACACACACCTTTGATCTTTTTCAAAAAAATCTGGCCCTAAGAAAAAAATGCGTATCACTTAAACTGGTCTTGTAGTGTTCTTTTTTTTTGTTATTTCTACGTCAAGATAGTTTTTTAGGGGGTTTTCTTTTATATATTCACACCTGTTAAAAAACAAACAAAAAAAAAACACGTCATTGATACCATGTCAGAAGTAATTGGAAAGACATAATGTTTTCATCCGAATTATGTCTTGGAAACCGAAAATAAAAACTTGGCTTGATTTACGTCGTGAAGGCAGCGAGGAAGTAAGTGCATCGTAACGAGAACCCCTTAGTGTAACCTCGACCCAAGGGAAAACTCAGGCGAGACGTAAACTGTGGACGACGGCAACGCTAAACCCTGGTGGGGGTGTCTTGTGGCTTGTTTACCTTTTGGCCTACAGCGCGGGTCGGTGGGGGGGGGGGGAGAGTGTGACAAAAGACGTTATTGGCACGGCTTGGGAGGAAACTTGCGGCTGTGTGTGTGAGGAGTGTTGGGGGGGGGGGGGCTGTCGGCCGTTTTTGTTTTTGCTCGAGGCTACTTGTTTGTTTATATAGGTATTTATATGCCGTGGGCGTTATTTGTTTATTTTATTATTATTCCCTTGGCGTTATTTGTTTATTTTGTTATTATGCAAATAAGCCCTCTGTCCCTCGTAGTAGTCGTATATACGTTGTAAATTTTGGTGTATGGATTGTTTTGAAATATTTTCCATTTTTTTATATATATATTTTAAGAATCATTATTTCCTCCCATATTTTGAGCTTCTCGCCGACCCCGTTTTCTCGCAAGATCAGTGTTTGCTTACATTGACCCGCCTCTCGACGCCAAGGGGGTGGAAGAAGGGGAACCTTTTTGTTGGGGCTTGTAAAACCACCCATGAGAGCAAGAGGTGTGTGTGTGTGTGTGTGTGTGTGTGTGTGTGTGTGTGTGTGTGTGTGTGTGTGTGTGTGTGTGTGTGTGTGTGTGTGTGTGTGTGTGTGTGTGTGGTGGGGAGGGGGGGGGCGGGGTTGAAGGTAGGGAAGATGATGATGAGGATGATATAGTATATGAGCTCGTTTGTTTGTTTTGTGCCGAAGGGGCGGAGAAGAACTAGAAGAAGGAGCAGGGGGAAAAGACGGAAGGAGGAGATGATGCTGGAGATAAGGGTGGAGGAAGAGAGAGAGAGAGAGAGAGAGAGAGAGAGAGAGAGAGAGAGAGAGAGAGAGAGAGAGGGGGGGGGGGGAGTCGTTATCAAAGAGGCGTTTGATCGCTCCCGCTCGCTCGATCTCTTTCTCGGGGGCTCATTTGTATCGCTTCTTTCTCTTTCTCTCTCTCTTTATTTTTCTTTCTTTCACATTATCGATTTTTGCGATGATAAAATATGTGACTTTTGACTTGCGCGCGCGTGTGTTTGTCTTGTTTGCCTTCGGTTCGCGTGCATGTGTGTGTGCTCGATTGTCTCTCTCCATTCATTGCCGACTCCCTTTGCGTCCCACCTCCTCTCGTGCCAGTGAGTCGGTTTGTCTCTCTCGCGAGTTGAGAGCACTCGCTCGCTTCTCGATCCTCGCATGGTTAGGGGGGGAAGGGAAGAGGTAGGAGGAGGAGTTAGGGGAGGGGGACGGAGAGGGAGAGGGATGGTTATGCATTACTAAAACGTGAGGTGGAATGTATGCGAGGATTGTCGTGAGTAGCCGATGAACGCAACGTTTGTAGTTTTGAGGTGAATGGCTCAATTGCCTCGCTTTTTATTTATTTTTTTATTGGGTCTACTTCCAACGCTGCCGCTAGATTTTATGTGAATGGCCAAGAAGGAGAGACATCAAGGTTTGTTCAGTAGGACGAGGTTTTATAACAGTACCATTTTTGGATTTAAAAGGATGTTTTGGAGGGTGGAAGTGCTATGCTTAAACCCCAAGGTATTGGACGGGGAAGAGGATGTGGGGAGATGCTTGCTGAGAACTGTTGTTAAGAGGAAGACGGCCAGTTGGCAGGGCTCTTGGGCCTAGTTATGTGATACCCTCTTTTGTTTTCCTCGTTGACCCCCTTGTCTCTCTCTCTCTCTCTCCCTCTCTCTCATTCTCTCCATGATTTTTTCTCTCTCCCCCGCCTCTCTCTCCCTTTTCTTTTTAATGTCCACTATTTATTTATTTATTTATTTATTTATTTTCTGCAACTGATCCACACGCACTTGTCCTTCCACTTTGTTGTCTTAGAACCCGAACTTTAAGAATGAGTCTGAAAGAGATGGGGAAATTAGATTGACGGGGGTTTGTTCGATGAACTAAAGCTCTGACCGGGAAATCTATGCGAGAAACCTTTGCAATAGCTTTTTCTCTTCTCTCAATGTTCTTACGCCTCATCATTACGTCTAACTTCTGAAAGTAGATTGAACGCAGATGACGAAGTCGCGTGGGCGTCGCTGCTGTTGGCACGGCGACGTAGCGCTGCCAACTCCAGCTGGGGGAAAGGTACCGAGGTGCCAACCAGCTCGAGCCTCTCTCTCTCTACCCGAATCGGCCCGGCCCGTCCCGTCAGCCAGGCTGTGCCAGCTGTAGCACCGCCTCCGTGTACCGGATTTGCACTCATTTCCTGTGACTCTCTACATTGCATATATACACTGCTTTTCCCCTGATTCTTGTATCGCGAAGCTTAGGTGACTGTGCTGCATGTTTCAGATTTTTTATTTATTGACCAAAATGATGCCCCGGCACGGAAACCCTTCATATTAATTAAAACACAAGGGATTTCCTCGACGCAATCACATAAAAAGAAGCGCACAACCAAACGCACACTGGCACTCGTAGGCAGGTTCTTGACCCTCCTGGCACCAGACAATGGCAATGCTAACGAGGTGTTGACATTGTCCGTCGTCCCTGGCCTTGCGTCGATGGCCCTCGGTCCCAAGGCCTTTCTTCCTCTACGTCTTTGGGGCGTGGGGCTACTGGCCTCACCCTCACCCTCACTCTCGCTCTCTCACTCTCTTTCCTGTTTATTTCCCCTTGTGCCTTATTCTTCTCTAACCTTTTATTTTTCTCTCAAACGTTCTCCATTCCTCTCTACTCCTCCTTTATCGTCTGTCAGTTTCCCCTTTTCTGTCTTTAATTCTTGCGTTTTTTTGTCATTATCTGCCTCTTCAGTTTCTCAACTTTTCCTTCTTCTACCTCTCAGAATCTTCATCCTCTGTTCTCTCTCTCTTTCTCTGTTTCCCGTACATTCACACTGTTAAGTTTCACTGAAATGGATTTGCTTTTTCGAACCACACCACACCACATGGATTTTGGATATTTTTTTTCTTTCGAATTTCATTGATTCTCGTTTCGTTGGTTTGTCGATTATCACAGTGGGATCTTATCATCATCTACATTATCGACACTTTTTATCATTCACTCTACCCATCCCCTCCTTTCTTATACGTCCCTTCCACTCCCCTTCTTCCCCTCTTCCCAAACACAGCGAGTCAGGCAGAAGACGAACCAGCCTCGAAGACAGCGCGGCCACGTCTGACGACCACCTGAGCATCAACCACCAAGGCAAAGACTCCCTCTCATGCTCCTCCGCTCTCTCCCCCTTACTCATACCCCCTCCCCCCCTTCAACTGCCTCCCCTCATGCCTAGGGAGCAGAGGGGAGAGGGGAGGGATGGGCGTAACATGTAAATTTCGATGGAACGGTTGCCAGCTATGGGTTGAGGATGGGGAGGGGGAGGGGGGCGAGGCATAAGGGTACTTACCGGCAATGCAAATATAAAGTGAAAGGAGGACGGGATTATCAGATTTGTCGGCGAAAGAAAATAGCCAAGTCGGGGGTCGAAATAGTAACCGGCATAGAAAACGGGGCGGAGGCTGGGGTGGGAGTGGGAGGGAACGAACCCGCGTTTACGCCCGTGATTTGTGTATGTTGTTTGACTCGTGTGTTGAAACGCGAGTATGGGATTTGTTTAATATTGATTTTATAGTCAAGGGCCTTTGGAAGGTTATGTGGGAGCTGTATCACTCCTCAGCGTTAATGGGCGGGCGGTCGAAATCTTCTTACGTCAAAGGAAATCTGCGACTAGGCTTTACGGGCGAGGGCGTAAGTAGCTCATAGCGATGTAGGAGATAAGAAAGGGAATGGATGTTGAGGGGTAGGGGGGGGCCGCGTATGGCGAGAGGATTTAGTGGGGGGGGGGGGAAGGTAGAGGGCGGTTCCGGTGAGTGGGTGGTCCGTGGATAGGCACTAAAAAGCTGATGGTAATGTGAACAAAGGAAGGCTACTTTTTTTGTTTTGATTTGTTTTGTTTTATTAACGAAAGCGAGAGAGAAGAGAAGAGAAGGAAAAAATATCAGAGGGGGTCAGAAAAGAGAGAGAGAGAGAGAGAGAGAATGAAGTCTTATTTTGTGTCGCCTCTTTTTAAGGGGTGAAGAGGGTGAGAGCGAGTGTGTGAGTCACTTATTGGTGCGTTAGATGGTCGTCAACGTCCAGTTTGACAGTTATTGGTTGAAAGAGTGCACCGTTGGGTAGCGGCGAGGGACACCGCGGCTATGGTGGTGCCAGCGAGCAAGCCAGCAAGCGTCTTGTGCCTGTTGTCTGTTGGCACCCTTGGCTCTATGGCGCCCCCCACTTCCCCTTCCCCCCACCTCCTCCTCCTCCTCCCGGGCCCGCGCACAGGAGGAGCTTTCATCTGCGGTTTAATCTTTGCCGCGACAAGGGGCGCCATCGCTCGAGTGAAAAGAGACGAGGTTCAAGAGCTGCTTTCGTCGAAGCTTGGCCACTCCCACTCGCGAGGCTTCCGTCTACGTCCATGCGTGGATGCCGGGGGTGCTGTTACTTTTACGCACGCACACGCACGCGCACGCACGCACTCGCAGGCACGCACGGAGAGAAGAGAGAGAGAGAGAGAGAGAGAGAGAGAGAGAGAGAGAGAGAGAGAGAGAGAGAGAGAGAGAGAGAGAGAGAGAGAGAGAGGCAGGCAGGCCGAGAGAGGCCGAGAGACCGACCTCTCGTCGTTCTTGACCGTTTCCGCAACTGTTTATTCAGAACCGATGAAATGATCGACCACAGAGCGCGCCGTTGCTTGTAGGAGCCCCCTTGTCTTCTTATCTGACTCCAGGATGAGGCGATGGGGGGGATGGGGGTGAGAGGGCTTGGAGGGGGGGGGGGTTGAGGAAAGGCGATTGTTTTTACAGGTGGTGGCGGCCGGCATCCATTACTTAACCCGTGCAGTCAAAGGGTAGCTGGATTGTTTACCAACAGACGCGGTCCTCGGAAGGCCGATCGTAAAATGTGCGGTTCTTTTCCGGCGTTGAATGGAGCTGATACATGAGGGCTGTGTCTGCAGGCGTTTTTTTTTTTTTTTTTTTTTTTTTTTTTTTTTTTTTTTTTTTTTTTTTAATGTGCTTGTTATGCGAAACTGTTTGGATTAAGGGAATGGGTTCAGATAGAAACAGACGCAGATGCAGACTATGTTAAAAGAGGGAATGGAAGAGGAAACGTGTGTTAAAATGCTCGGACTTGCATTAGTCTACGTGTATTTTGACGCTTACTTTTTCCCCAAAAGATCGAAGCCATTCATACATACATGCGTGCTGGGAGATATGCAACGGTTGGAAATGATTTATTTATATATGTGTATTTTCTTTTCTTTTTCTTCATCTTTTTCATCTTCCATATTTCCCTATCCTCTCCCGCCGTTTCCACGAAGCTTTGACCTCTGACCTGATGCTCTACATCTAAGGGACCGGGGAGGAAGGGGTGTTTGTGTGTGTGTGTGGGGGGGGGGGGGTAAGAATACACACCGGTGGGAATCCTCGGTGGGTGCAATGGAGGAGGAGGGAGGCGCTGGTGCCTGCGCCCTGTTTCTGGCAAGCTTTTTCCCCTTTCTTTGTCCTTGCGGCGACCCCTCCCCTCCCCCTCCTGCCGCCGTCCTTTTGGCTCTCGTTAGACGTGTCAGTCTTTCGTAGGTCTTATTTTCATTGCCTTCCTCCCCCACTCTCGCTCTCTTCCCTCTCTCCTCTCTCCTCTCTCTTCTTTCTTTTTTTTTCTTTCTCCTCTCTTCCCTCTCTCCTCTCTCTTCTCTCTTTCCTCTTTCCTCTCTCCTCGTTCTTGCCACCTCCCTCTCTCTTCCCACTTCTCTCTCTCCTCTCTCTTCCCTCTCTCTTCTCCCCCCCCATCTCTCTCTCTCTCTCTCTCTCTCTCTCTCTCTCTCTCTCTCTCATACTCCCTCCCCCTCCCTCTCCCTCCCTCTCCCTCCCTCTCCCTCCCTCTCCCTCTCCTCCTCTGTCTCTCGCTTTCATCTCGCCTTCATCTCGCCTTCACTCGCTCAACTCTACGCTCGTCTGTCTAGCTATCCATCAATCTTTATCATTATCTATCCCCTCGGCGACACGTTCAGTCGAGGAGAACCCCATAGAACGAGGCCTCTGAATGACAGATATGCCCGCGCCGGGTATGGTATGGCAAAGCAATGGGTATGGAGGTGAGGGAATGGGAGGGGAGGGGGAGAGGAGGGAGGAGGAGGAGGAGGAGGAGGAGGAGGAGGAGGAGGAGGAGGAGGAGAGGAGGGAGGAGCGAGGAGGGAGGAGGGAGGAGGGAGGGCAGTAACACGAGGGGGTTGGATAAAAGACTTCATTGCGTGCACAGATTGAGCGCCGCTGGATGAGATTGTTGTTGTTATTATTGCACATTGTTGTTAGCCATGAGCTGATCATAGCCACCTGAGGAGGAAGGAGGAAGAACTAGGAGGAGGAGAAGAAAAAAAAAACATGAAAAAAATAAAGGGGAAGGCGAAGAAGCAGAGCAGAAAAAAATAAGAGGGAAGGCAAAGGAGAAGGAGAAGGGATAGTCAAGGGGAAGGGGGAGAGGGAGGGGGGGAAATGGGCACGAGAGAGAGGTAGAGGTGTTCGCGGGGTCATTCGTTGTACCGCTAATGGCGTGGCATGTGGCGCGCGGTGTGTGTATGTGGGGGAGGGTGGAGTCGGAGGGGGGTAGGAGGTAGGGGGAAGGGGAGGGGGAGGGGGTGGTTAATAGTTTGCGTACAAGGGGCGGATTTGGTTCGTGCTTGTGGGAGGGGCGGCTTGTTTAACGAGGGCATGGGGAGGGGGCGATATCAAGGAGGATGGTAGTTCGGAAGTAGAGCAAGGGGAATGTTACTATTTCTTGGAGGAAGGAAGGGAGGGAGGGGAAGGGGAAGGGGGAGAAGGAGAGGGAGGGAGGGAGGGAGGGAGGGAGGGAGGGAGGTGAGAGAGGGAGAGGGAGAGGGAGGAAGGGAGAGAGAGAGAGAGGAAGCGAGGAAGAGAGGAATAGCGAGAAGAAGAAAAAAGGAATGTCGGAGGGGTCAGAGTGCCCCCGTGTGGTGCCAGTGCCGATGCGGCCTCGGTACACACAGGGGGCAATGAGTCACACGCTGGCGGTTGAGGGGAGAGAGGGGGGGGGAGGGGGGGGGAAAGAGAGGGCATGGGAAAGGGGACGGGAGGGGGGAAACGGCTGCGAGGAAATGCTTAAATATATCCTTAAGTGAATATTTAAATGAGTTTTTTTTTTCCCCCACCCGGCATGTATCTTCCACACCTTATGGCTTCTCCCTGATGTGGGCGCGGCTCTCTCGTGATGGGTGATGATGATGGGTGGGTGCTTGTGGGTGGAGTGTGAGTTCCTGGGGGGGGGGGGGGAGACGTCACACGCAAGATTTATTCTCGTGATATGATGGTTAATTGTGATCATTTCTGTTTTATAATGGTAGTGACACTCCGTATTGGCACTTGTGTTTTTTTTTCTTCTTCTAAGGTCGTCTATCCGAAATCTTCAATAAATCTGAATATAGGGACCCGTATGATGTATCCGTATTAAATGAAAGAAGAATTATTATTATTATTATTGCAATCAACGTTCTCCTCCTCCGGCTATCCTCGTGTCATAAACATTGGTTCGGCCCGAAGCAAACGGTTTAGGGAGATGCAGTCAGAAGGGTTTGTTTGAGATGCTTCTGTGGGGGTGGGGGGTGGGGGGTGGATAGTCCCCCTCACCTTCCCCTTCCCCTTCCCCTTCCCTCACCCCCTCCTTCCTTCTCTTTTCCCTTCTTACTTTTCCTCCCCTTCCTCCTCTTCCCCCTCCTCCTCCTCCTCCTCCTCCTCCTCCTCCTCCTCCTCCTCCTCCTCCTCCTCCTCCTCCTCCTCCTCCTCCGTACTTTTCCTCCCCCCTCCTCCTCCTCTTCCTTACCTTCCTCTTCCTCTTCCTGCTTGCACTCCTCGCTTTTTTCGTAGATGTAAAGCGCTTTGCTTTGATGTTGGTGATGACGGTGGGAAAAACAACAGCATCATCGCCGATATTATTTGCGTTTTGTCTTGAATTAATACTTTCGAGAAAGAACAGGATGGTCAGGGGGCAGAGTTGTAGCTTGTTTTTGTTTATTACTTTTTGATTACTGATATTATCGCCAATCAGACGTTTTTTGTCAGTCTCCTCTTCACCCGAACGCATCGGATGACTTGAGAAACATGCAATGGCAGACGCGTATCTGATTCCTGTCATGCAGCCTGATTCACGAGGCAGACCCTTTCGCCCCTTACCTTTTTTTTTTTTTTTTTTTTTTTTTTTTTTTTTTTTTTTTTTTTTTTTTTTTTTTTTTTTTTTTCTCTCTCTCTCTCTCTCTCTCTCTCTCTCTCTCTCTCTCTCTCTCTCTCTCTCTCTCTCTCTCTCTCTCTCTCTCTCTCTCTCTCCCCCTCTCCCTCCCCTCCCCTCCCCTCCCCTCCCCTCCCCTCCCATCTTTCCCCCTCCCCCTTCTCTCCCTCCCTCCTTCCGTCTCTATCCTCTCCTTTCCTCCCTTCCCTTTCACTCCGCCTTCCCGCTCATCCTCCCACCCTCCTTTTCCTCTCACTCACCAGCGCACTTTATCCCATTTTCTTATCTCCTCCCTTGCTCGAGTCCAATCTGTCGCTGTGTTCGTCTATGTTGACTCAAGTTACCCCCTTCCTCACCCCCTCTTCTCCCCCCCTCTTCGCTCCCCTTCTTCGCTCCCCTTCTTCGCTCCCCCTCTCCCCCCTTCTCTCCCCCTTCTCTCCCCCTCTTCTCACCCCCTTCTCGTCTCCCTTCTCGTCTCCCTCCTCGTCTCCCTTCCTTCTGATGAGTGAAGGGAAGGGGCGATCATCCTAACTAGGTAGGTGTGTTGGGTGCTTTCCCATCCTCACTGCCACCCACGCTAACCTCCTATCAGCTGTTTCCCTTCTCTCTTTTTCACTCGCTCTCTTTTTCGTTTCTCTTTTCTTTTTTTCTCCCTTTATCTCTCTTTTCTCTCTTGTCTCATATCTTTCTTTCTTTTTTGTTCTCAGTACTATCTCAACACTTTCTGCTTTCTCGGGGGGAGGGGCTTGACTGCGTGTTATCACTGTTGTTAGTGGTGTTTGTGTTACTTGCTGATGCAAGCATCCACCCAGCCAATCCACGATTGGCTGGGTTGGTGGTGGTGGTAGTGGTAGTGGTGTTATTCGGTATTTTATCGTTGGCTTTTGTTATTTGGATTATTATTATTGTTGATTGGGTTTTACGTGTTTTTTTTATTATTATTATTATTAGTCCCTCTTTTATCTCTCTATCATTATCAGTACTTATTATACTAGTGCTAATACCAGTGGTAGTAGTGTTGTAGATCTTATCTCGCTAAGAGCTGGGGACTTGGTGTTTACAGTTTCTTAGCTTTGTTGATGTAGCCTGAAATAAGTAACAGTCGTATATTAGCACCCCGTAGAGCGTGGTCCTACTAGTTACGGACACGCTATGGGGGGGGGGGGGGAGGTGGTACTCTTGTATGCTTGCGTGTTCCTTGTGTGCGCATTTGCTTTACTGATTTTTTTTTTAAGAGGGAGGGAGAGAGAGAGAGAGAGGGGGGGGGTAGGGGGGATAGGGGGGATTGTTGGCAGCAAGTGTTGGCACGCGGAGATTCGCTAGGTATGTGGGTCGCGCATGTACCGTTGTACCCCCAACTCCATTCCCCTTCCTTCCTCTCTCCTTGCTTTTGGTGTTGCGGGGTTGTAGATCTCCCTTTGGGCAAGGTGCCACACGCGGCGACTTGGTCCAAAGTCGTGGCGTTTGCAAGGTAGAAATGAGTCTTATGAAGGAGGGTGGGTTAGTCTGTTCTTGGCCTTGGTAAGGGGTGGAGGGGGGGGGAGGGGTCGGCTTACTTGTGGATCCGTTGTGTGTGTCTATGTTTGTTTGGCTTGTAATGTTTGTTTGTGTTTTTGCCTGAGGGGAAGAAGGGGCCCCGGTCATTCAATTTGTCGAAGATTAGAACAGGGTGCTTCACCGGCTGTGTCGAAGGCTCTTGGACTGACTTTATGTACCGTAAACTAATATGATACTGCATAGCAAGTACGGGCGGAATGCGTCCAGTGCGGCGATGGAGTAATGCATTGCAGACGCACAGTGTTTAATGAACCACTCGCTTCCTCCCACAGAGTATGGAGGCGACCAAGGCCTTGATGAACCACCACCTCGTGACGAAGTTGGAGCTGAGCCTCGAGTCCGAGTGCCGGCTGCTCCTCCAGCAGTGGACGTCCCCTCACTTCGCTCACCTGTGCAAGAGGTTCCTCGAGTCCCACCACGTTCAGCTGCAGAAGCCCGTCAACCTTCCTCTGTAGTGGCTGCCGTGCGATGGAAAACCTTCCAGGAAGTTTCTCGTGAGGAGAAAACTCTTTTTGTGTGTGTGAAGAGGACTGGCTGTGGTCCAGAAGTTTATTTTTTATTTTATTTACTGTTTATTTTTTCTCGTTTTACTTTTGGATGGTGATAGTGATACTTTTGGAACTTGAATGCTACGCCGACGCTGCTCTTTGCGCGCAGGCAAGTGTTGAACTCTTTAAAAAGTTATCGCCGATCGACTTTTCTTCAAATGTGTGTGTCTTTGGATCGTGAGTCAATCAGTCGCCCGTCGCGCCCTGGATCGCTAGGAAGAAAGAAAGAGTGGAAGGGACAGTTTGATTTGCACTCACTTTGTCTCTCCTTGTCAGAGTGAATATTGAAAAGTTCCGATTATATATATTTAGAGATGAATTCTTTTTGTTTTACTGCAGCACCAGGAGATACTATGGACAAGAAAGGATTGAAGACAGACGCACCAAGAGCGAGTGTGACGAACAAAACAAAAAAAAGTTGCAAGATAAAACGAGGAAAGAAAGAAAAGAAGCAACACGCAGCTACTTGTGAGAGAGTCTGAACTTCAAACAAGTTTTTTGGACTGGGAATGCGAGGGCGAAATGCTCTCCACGGTGTATCCTGGTGAAAGACAGCAAAAGGAAAGTGAACGTGTAAAAGTTTGTGAACGAATTAAAGTAAACATGATTAAGGAAAAAAAAATTGAAGGAAAAAATAACGTGATAATAGACTAATTTTTTGTGACGTCGCTGTTCAAATGCAGTGGTTTGAGGCCTTTTTGGAACCCCCCTTTACCCCCCTCGGTGGCAGAATCCCCCCCAGTCCACCTCGAGGATTTTGTACAGTGTACAGTTAACCACTTGGTCGTCCTCAGCTGAAGTGGATATATTTAATAAGATATTTCTATAGTGCCCAGCAACTATACTAGGTTCAGTATGAAAAGTCTCTTTTTTCCATGTAAGGTGTTTTAGTGTATCGGAATGTCATTTATGCAAATTTCTTAAAAGAAAATATATTTAAAAAAATACTTTAAAAACCAACATTCTCATGCACTTGACACTCGTGTAAATAATAGGACCCAATTGTGCACAAGTTATATTTTCATGGGAAGTTATTTTATCGGGATGTGTTTTTGTACATCTTTCAAATGAAGTTACAAGTGTGTGATTTTGTAGTTGATTTTTATAGGATAAAAGTTGTTAAACAAGTACAACCTATACAACTATGACAGTCCTTCAAATTTTTGTCATTGAATGTGAAATCTCATGCAATGAAAGTTATTGAATTTGATCAAATGATTTATTTTAATACCATACCATAAATGTTCACGAAATATTTACTTGTAAGAATATGACTTGATGATATGTAAGGGAAGTGACTTGCATCAGTATAAAACTTTTGCGTTTCTTAATTTATGTAAATATTTTAGTTTCCCCTTTTCTTATTAATTCAGCCCACCCCCCTTCCCCCCATCACCCCCTACCCTCTTCCCTCACCGTATGAAGAACTTGTTTTAAATGAATTAGAAAGAAGGAAAAAAAAAAGAAACTGCTATTTATCCTCCCATATGTATGTTTGTGTTTCCAGTCTCCTTCCTATATTATTATTTTTTTCTCTTGTATTTAGCCTAGTCAGATACCCAAAATATCCTTTACTCCAGCTATGTATTCATTACAGGACGTCCTCAGCCTCTGGTCGGACGGTTTTTTAAACTAGTTATTGTTCGGGGCAGAGTTGGTCAGATTGTGCTCTTTTATTTTTTTTTATTTCCTCTCTCTCTCTCTCTCTCTCTCTTTCGCTTTCTCTCTTTCTAATTTTCTCTCTCTCTCTCTCTCTCTCTCTCTCTCTCTCTCTCTCTCTCT
Source organism: Penaeus japonicus (assembly GCA_017312705.2). Lineage (NCBI taxonomy): Eukaryota > Metazoa > Arthropoda > Malacostraca > Decapoda > Penaeidae > Penaeus > Penaeus japonicus. Next base: position 118,983 of record BOPN01002639.1, on the reverse strand, counting down.
CTCTCTCTCTCTCTCTCTCTCTCTCTCTCTCTCTCTCTCTCTCTCTCTCTCTCTGTCTCTCCCTCCCTCTCTCTCTCCCTCTCTCTCTCCCCCCCCTCTCTCTCTCTCTTTCTTTCTCTTTCTCTGATCAATATTGTTATTATTGTCATGATTGATTTCATTATTTTTATTACAGCAGTAACTATTGTCACACTTGTTACTGTGTCTGTTACGTACTTTTTTTTTTCTTTCCTTGGCTGATTTGACTCGTGCAGTATTTTCTTCTTAAGTTGTCTGTCTGACTCTCTTCCTTCCCGTTTTCCTAGGTACGAGGAGAAATTTCGAGCACTTACTTGAGAGTTACTTTTTTTCCCATTTTAATCAATATTTATGTTTGTTTTTTAATATATTAACTCCATCTTTGTTCCATTCATTTACACATTTGATTACAAAATTGTTTTGCTTAACTCTAGTAGTAATAATACCTTGTTCTGTGGTTCCCGGTCGATGCTGTTGGTATCAGAGGAACAAAGATAATTATTATTATTTTATTATTATTTTTTTTGCAGCCAGACTTTTTCTTTCAAATCAAAGAGTGGCATTGCAACAGATCTCAGTGAATTTCCCAAAGTACAATCTATATCTACTTGCACCAACGTTTTATGACGTCATCAGGCATATGTGCCCACCCCCCCCTTTCCTCGTGTCACTTTAGTTTTGTAGTACACGACCCATTGTACATACTTATACTGTTTGTAAGTATAAATACATGCATATTTTCACCAGTATGTGGCTTGTTTTTATTTTTCCTCTTGTATTCTTAAGACTTAGTGATGGAAAAAGGTCAGGTGAATAAAACGCATCTTATCTATCCAAGGAACTGGCATAATGCGAAGAAGAATGGATGAGGATCGGGATGAAAATGGTAATATTTTGCAGAACTGTATTGCATACATTAGATTGATTAGACGAGAGATACGAAGAAAAAAAAAAACAATTTCCGAAAAGATTTTTTATTCAGCAAAGTATATACCCCCAAGGTTAACATTCGTAATAGCCAGATGATTCACCAGCCTTAACAATTGCTTCATGAAAGCAATGCTCAGAAAAACAGTCCAACAGTCCTTTCGGCCAGTTATGCTGCTACTTTGCTTTGAACAACAAAGCAAGCTCAGCACAACCTAAGGACGACCTCTGGCAACTGACTGCACATAGCACTTGGATATGTACAAAGAGACCACCTCATAGTCCTTAGCTGGATTTAGCTTTACAGACAAAGACAAAATCTCTTGCTTTCAAGATTCATTCACGAAAACGGGTTAGCTCGATGGCTTCTTCATTTCATTCTGTGATTTTCTTTCAACTTTTTCCACTCGAAACTATCTTTGCACACGCCACACTTGCATTGACGCAATATCTCTGCAGTATCTCACGCAACTGAAGGCAATTATATAAAACACTTTAACGTATATTTTCCACCTATCTGCACAAGTATAGAGGAATGAACAGCCGTGGAAATGGTGATATGGCTGGGTACTTATGGCCCAGCTGATATGTCAATAGATGTTATGAATCGATGCGTAGTGACTGACTGGCCAGATGGATGCGTGAGAATGTACTACGGTATCAAAATATATCTTCCCACAAGCCTTTTTACATTTAGATTATTTACATACACATCGAGCATATTACAAAACTCTTGTATCAAAAGCTAACTACAATATGAATATATATATATATATTTTTACAACATAAAAGACACGTTTATATTAATCCTCTGTTAAGTTTCTGCGAAGGATACAAAAGAATCGGAAACACTACAATGTAAGCTTAATTACAGCCTTATTAAATGTATAACAGAGTTTTCCAAATGAATCCACCATATCCTTGGCGACATTAAATTAGGGTTGTATTTGCAATGATTAATGATTTCACTATTAGAAGAGCGCCGTATCCTCTCGATTTGACCACGGACAACTCTCAGTGCCAGTCGGACCAGTCGATTTCGTCCGAGCGGTACGAGTCCCTGCCGCTGACTGCCTCATCAAAGGCATCCCGCCTCTTGGTTATGGCTGTCTTGAGGATGAGGGAAATGTCGTTGAGCGAGTGTTCGGGGATGTGAGTCAGGTCAGACAGAGCCGCGGGTCGGACGGGTCGCAGTCTCTGCTTCTGACTCATCAGCTGCTCGGAGGTCACCAACAGAGGGCCGACGCGCGAGCCGGACTCTGCCCTCCGCACCTCGGGCGATCGAGCTCTGGGCCGTCGCTGAGGACTGCGGGACGTTCGCGGCCACCTCTCGGGGCTGTGACGGTAGTCCGCGTCCAGGTGGCGGTCCGTAGAGCGCCGGCGTTCGGGGCTCCGAGAACTGGGAGGAGAGTACCTACTGCGTTCAGGCGAGCGTCGCCTCGGGCTGGACGAGTATCTCCTGTCGCGTTTTTCGAGCCGCGCGTCTTCCGCCTCGTCTAGAACGTGGTTGGAGCCAGCGGAGCTACTGCCCTCGAGGCTCGTCCACGACTCGTTGGGACTGTCGCCCAGGCTGTCTCTGCTGTCTGCCAGCCGCTCGCGACTCTCGGTCTGGCGCTTCAGTCTGCCTCTCTTGTCCCCGGACAGCTGGCGCTCGCGGTTGTACGGCTTCTTGTACCGTATTTCCCTTCGCAGTTCCGAGTGCCTGTCGGTACTGCTGAAGCGCCTTTCGTTGCTGCTGGATCTTTGGTCCCTGCTGCTGGAGCGGCGGTCGCGCTCGTCGTTGTTTTCCAGGCTGGCAGCTCGTCTGTCGCGCGAATACATCTGCTTGAAATTCCTGCTTCTCTCCACAATCTGCTTGGACTCTCTTCTCGGCCTGCTGTACCGCCTGTCGTCCTTCCGCTCACGGCTCTCCCGGACTCTGCTGCTGTCGCGGTCTCTGCTCTCCTGCCGTCGCTCTCGCATCTCTCGTCCCTGATTCCAGCCGCGTTCCTTACTGGCCCTGATCTCTCGCTCCCGGCTCCCTCGCTCTCGCTCCTTATCCGGGCTACGTCTGTCGCTCCGCCGTCTGTCGAGGCCTCGCTCGTTGCTCTCGCCGCGTCGCCCTCGGCCACGCTCGCCGCTCACGCCCTGTCGAGGCGCGCGCCGGTCTATACTGTAATCTCTACTCGCCGCCCTCCTGCCGGAGTCGCTGACGGGGGGGCGCGACATCTTGTCTGGCGATCGGCGCCGACCCTCGTCCCTCGGTGCCGATGCCCGCTGTCGACTGCGGTCTGGACTGCGACTCACGGGCGGAGGAGAGGCCAGGACTTCCCGCGGGCGGGGTTGCCTGCTGGGGGATGGGCGTCTCGTAGGCGAAAGACGACGAGTGGGGGACGCGGTGGGTGGAGATCGGGAGGCGTCGTCTGCAAATATAGTTTTCACATCAGTCGAGAGAATTCAATTGGGATAGAAAGGAAATGACGATAATAACATTCGTAGTAGTAATAATGATTATAATTATAATAACAATGATAATAATAATGATAATAATAATAATAATATTATTATTATTATTATTATTATTATTATTATTATTACATTAATAACAATGATGACGAAAATAAAAAAGGAAAAATAACAAAACAAAATAGCAACGATGATAATAATAAACGCAACAACAACAACACCAACACCAGTAATGACACCAATTATAATACCAATAACAGTAACAAAAAACAACAACTATGACAACAAAAAATCCCTCAAACACCAATGTTTACATCCAACTCACCTCGCACAGGACGGTAGTGGGCGGGTTCAGGTGGCGCCATACCCATCGTTTCCGGCACATGGCGTTCTCTGGGAGTGTTTTCAATTTCGTTATTTCTAATTGCACGCTGTTGCTGCAGTTGCCGTCGGATTAATTCTACGCTCTCCTCTACAACTCCGATGATTGTTCTGTTGGAGTGTTGATAGAATGCGGGTTAATTTGCGGTGGTCGGAAGAATGTGGTAAGTACTGATATGATGACAGCTTTTCTTTTGCTATTCCAATGTACA
>BOPN01002639.1:90000-97500 GCA_017312705.2 Penaeus japonicus | reverse complement strand
ACATACACACACACATAGATACATACATATATACACATGAAGAAATAGAGAGAGAGAGAAAGATAGACAGATAGAAAGAGAGAGAAAGATAGAGAGCGAGAGAGAGAGAATAAAAGGAGAGAGAGATAGAGAGAGGAGGAGGGAGCAAAATAAGTAGAGGGGAAAGAGAGAGAGAGAAAGCAAGAAAAAAAAAAAAAAAACTTCAACACGTGAAAAGGTTGAATCAGTATAAGTAACAAGGAATCAGATAGCACGTTAGTGAGTGTAAGCCTATTTACTTTGCCATCCAGAAAGATTAGTGAGCAGCGCTGTTTGTCCTCTTAATAAGGGCGGGGGAAGGCCCTGCAATTCGTTTATACTTGTATTAATGGTATTTTAATTGCAAGAAGTATGCAACCAGCTGCTTTATGATATTAGTTTCTCTCTAAAGTAATATTATTTTTGTAGATCTCTCTCTGGTATTTACGGGTGACTTAACTAATACATCCTTCTTATAATACATGGTTAAGTGTATTATGTGTGATTACGTACATATTGGGTTGATTTATATAAAATCTGCGAATATGGACCATGAGTGCAGTGTGTGTATCCCCTGACAGTTTTATTTGGATTATGATAAAAAAAAAAAAAAAAATGTCGGACGTACATTTGATAAAAATAAATAAAATAAAATATATATATACATACATACATACATATATATATATATATATATATATATATATATATATATATATATATATATATACATATGTGTGTGTGTGTGCGTGTGTGTGTGTGTGTGTGTGTGTTTAAATATAGTTAGATAAATATATATATCTATATGTTTGTATATATATATATATATATATATATATATATATATATGTATATATATATGTATATATATACAAATATATATATATATACACACATATACATATATATATATATATATATATATATATATATATATATATATACATACACATATATATAAATATATATAAATACACACACAGCATATGCATACATAAAATCCTCAATTCACAATTAATTAAGCAGCTGTGTCTCAGTAAATACAGCATCGCATTAACAGATCGTTGACTCACAAACCATGAAGAAAGTGAGAGAAAGTGAGAGAAAGTGAGAGCGAGAAGGAAAGAGGGAGCTGTATGGTTGAAGTGACAGGTGGAAAAAAAGTATAAGTATTTCTTAGGCTAGATTAATATTTAATCTTAAACAAGAAAGTAGACTTTTCACACCAACAATCTCTAAATCAGTTTCACTCCTGTAGAGCAATTTCGATTTATTTTTTTCTCTAAATGAATGGACAGATAAATAGACAAAAAAGATAGAGAAAAAAAAACAAATCATATTTAAGGAATAATCAAGTAAAATGTCTACTTTCTTGTAGAGTAACAAAAAAATGTTATTGGTATAGAAATTTTAATAAAAGTAATTATAAAGAGTTGTTTAAGTAGTATAATAGCAATAGCAGTCGTGATCATAAACATCAAAATAACTGTCATCAAATTAATCACAAAAATTACATAATTAATAATAACAGTAACGAAAATACAAGCAATAACGATAAAAAACGACAATAACAAAGAAAAATGATAATCAAAGTCGCCAAACATTAATCACAAGTCAACAGAATTTCACACTTAGGAATTCCCAGGATTCCATACAACGTACACGTGTTGGCTATAACGCATCGTGTTATCGTGTGTCCTGTAATTAACTCTAATGGTATAGAGTGTCGAACATCTGCCTGGAGAAACTGTTGTTACATGTCAGTTGAGCGTAATCCTGTTATGTTAGGTGAGATGACAATTTTCCGCTTAATTGTGAGAGTTTGAGAGTTTTTCGTCATAAGGATAGCGCGCACGTACATACACGCACATATACGCACACACACGCACATATACGCACACATACGCACACACACGCACATATACGCACACACACACACACACGTACATATACACACATACACGCACATATACGCACACCGTAGTCCTTCTCAGGTCCACTTTCCTTTTTCACTTTTTTTTTTTATTGATGGCTGAACGTTAATGGCTACCTTTTTAAAAATTGTGAGGAGGACGATGGGAGCGGAAACATGGTACAGTAATTGCTTCACTCGTCAGTCACTCGTCAGTGTATTACTACTTCCGCTCATTACGAGTTACTGGTACATGCAATCAATATCATACACACACACACACGCACACACACACACACACACATATATATATATATATATATATATATATATATATATATATATATATAAATATATGTATGTATGTATATATGTGTGTGTGTGTGTGTGTGTGTGTGTGTGTGTGTGTGTGTGTGTGTGTGTGTGTGTGTGTGTGTGTGTGTGTGTGTGTGTGTGTGTGTGCATGGGCGTATGTGTGTGTACACGTATTTCCACGTATATGTCGAGTATTTCCTTTCGCAAAGAGTCAAAATACTGTGAAAACGGTTCTGTATTCAAGTGTTATCACTCACTCAACACTAAATTAAGTTCTGTAGGTGAATAATCTTGCCAACTTTCTGAACAAGAATTCTAGGAAACTCGACATAATTATAGGGAAAGAAATACATACTTATAACATATGGCTCGGATGATGCTTTAGAAAATCGCTTCACGTTTTGTCTGTCTTTGTCTCACTCTCAGACACAAGAATCAGGGAGACATACATGCATACACACACGCAAGCACCCACGCTCTCTCTCTCTCTCTGTCTGTCTGTCTCTCTCTCTCTCTCTCTCTCTCGCTCGCTCTCTTTCTCTTTCTTTCTCTCTCTCTCTCTATCTTTTTCTTTCTCTTTCTCTTTCTCTCTCTCTCTCTCACACAGACACATACACTCATCCAGCTATTTATCTACCAATTATATATGTATATATGTATATATGTACACACACATACACACACACATATATATATGTATATATATGGGGAGAGAGAGAGAGAGAGAGAGAGAGAGAGAGAGAGAGAGAGAGAGAGAGAGAGAGAGAGAGAGAGAGAGAGAGAGAGCGAGAGAGAGAGGGAAAGGGAGGGAGAGGGAGAGAAAGAGAGAGAGAGAGAGAGAGAGAGAGAGAGAGAGAGAGAGAGAGAGAGAGAGAGAGAGAGAGAGAGAGAGAGAGAGAGAGAGAGAGAGAGAGAGAGAGAGAGAGAGAGAGAGAGAGAGAGAGAGAGAGAGAGAGAGAGAGAGAGAGAGAGAGAGAGAGAGAGTGAGAGAGATAAAAAGAAAGAGAAAGAGATAAAAACACAAAAAAGAGGAAAGGAAAAAAAAATTACAATCCCCAATATACAACAAAGCTATCCAAACCACACTAGCGCTTGCACCTAGTGAGAGAAGCAAGCAACATTCTATCAACAGCGCCAATCACCTTCACACACCCCGACCGCTTGCACTTCTAGCGGATCCTCAATGATAACTACCTCTAGCGGTTTAGTAAAATACCGCTAAAAATAGCAAACACCGCTGTAAACTCTAATGTCTGGTCGATTCCAATGTACTCTTACTGGGTAACAAGAAGGAAACGTTACCGAAGAACACTGTGAGATAATAATACTCCTATTACATCGGGTAAATAAATAAAAGCGAGAGACAAAATGAGAGAGAAAAAAAAATGTAGCGGTAAGCGCTGAAATTGACCACGTGTCTAGCCATGCGGTGAAGATAACTCGAAGATGACAATATCTCTGACAAAGATATTATTATTCGCTACATTATCTGAGTGCATTGACAAGATCTTTGAGATGTGTTAATGTAACGTAAGATTTATATTAATGGTATTTGACCACAGTTTAGAATGCTGGTGTGAATAGTCACAGAAAATAGTATGTGTGTGTATGTGTGTTTGTATTTATTTGGAGAAAGAGAGAAGGAGAGAGAGAGAGAGAGAGAGAGAGAGAGAGAGAGAGAGAGAGAGAGAGAGGGAGAGAGAGAGAGAGAGAGAGAGAGAGAGAGAGAGAGAGAGAGAGAGAGAGAGAGAGAGAGAGAGAGAGAGAGAGAGAGAGAGAGAGAGAGAGGGAGAGGGAGAGGGAGAGAGAGAGAGAGAGAGAGCGAGAGAAAGAAGGAGAGAAAGAGATAGATAGATAGAGATAGAGATAGAGAGAGAGAGAAGGAAGGAGAGAAAGAGATAGATAGAGAGAGAGCTAGTGAGAGAGAAGGAAGGAGAGAAAGAGAGAGAGAGAGAGAAGGAAGGAGAGAAAGAGATAGATAGAGAGAGAGAAGTAAGGAGAGAAAGAGAGAGAGAGAGAGAAGGAGGGAGGTAGAGAGCGAGAGAGAGAAGGAAGGAGAGAAAGAGATAGAGAGGGAGAGAGAGATAGAGAGATGGGTGTGTGTGTGTGTGAGAGAGGGAGAGAGATAGATGGGTGTGAGAGAGAGAGAGAGAGAGAGAGAGAGAGAGAGAGAGAGAGAGAGAGAGAGAGAGAGAGAGAGAGAGAGAGAGAGAGAGAGAAGGAAGGAGAGAAAGAGAGAAGGAGGGAGAGAGAGAGAGAGAGAGAGAGAGAAAAGGAAGGAGAGAAAGAGATAGATAGAGAAAGAGAGAGAGGGGGGGGGGGCAGAGAGAGAGAGGAAGGGAGAGAGTGAGAGCGAATATACGCAAATAGAAAGTTCTTTGAGACATCAAAGTTATCTTTATGGCATCCGACCAAAAAGTAGATAGCATAAGAGAGAGAGAGAGAGAGAGAATGAGAGAAAGAGAGAGAGAGAGAGAGAGAGAGAGATACATAGATAGAGAAATAGAGAGAGAGAGAGAGAGAATGAGAGAGAGAGAGAGAGACAGAAGCAGAGACAGAGACATAGACACAGAGAGAAAGAGAAAGAGAGAGAGAGAGAAAGAAAGAGAACAAAGAAAGGAAGAAAGAAAGACGATAGGGAGGGAAGGAGAGTCGAATAAAGGCGAAGGAGGGAAAAAAGGAGAGAGAAAGTGAGTGTAAGAAACCCATAAAACTGAAAATGAAAAGTACATTTTCAGCAAGTCTCCTCTTCGCCATCCCCAGACCCTAAAAACTTCCCTCTTAACTCATAGCAATTAGTGTGAAACCCACTATACTTGTCCCAAACTTCCCTGAGGTTTCCTTCGTTACTTGCGAAATCTCTTCTTTGTGTTTGTTATTTCTCCCAAAATCAACTGGAGAGGCTTAACAACAGGCCTGTCTCTTCTGGTATTTGCTTTTCGACAACAAAGCTTTTATCCGTTTATCATACACATACACACGCACACACATACACGGACACACACACACACACACACACACTCACACGCACACACACACACAAACATACGCACACACACACACACACACATATATATGTGTGTATGTGTATGAGAGAGAGAGAGAGAGACAGAGAGAGAGGAAAAATGGGAAAAAAGTGAGTGAAGAAGTAGAAAGAGAAAGAGACTGAAAAAAGGAACACACACAGACCCCCTTCTAGAGGAGACACCATTAAGCAAAGTAATCACCCCCCCCCCCCCCCATATGTTGCAACAAGCTCCCATGAAAATCACACACAGACTATATAGTACCTCAGCCCACACGAAGAGCAGACAACGACCATACACAAAGACACGTGCTCATTTTCCAATTCACACGCAATGCACTCATTAAGAGAAAACACAGGAATTAAAATGCTTCGAAATTAACAACGACTCACTGATCGACGTGTTGCAGCCTCTCCTCCTCGCACGAGCAACTTGCACGATGCTTCTTCCCACAACAACGCAAGCACGGCTACTGCACTTCAAACGCTTGCAAGACGGTTGCCAGAACGATAACGAAAAACACTTTTTTTTTTTTTTTTGGCAACCACTTTATGGTAATGCATACTTAAGTGTTTGTTGGGGAATTCATAATTACACTGTCTGTTCTTACTAACCTTCTTTGCAACAATGTTAAAGTGGTGGCCTCTTAGTCCTTTGTTTAAAAATGAGTTTGTAAGCTTCGGTGACTGTTGCAAATATTGCTCTACCTCATAACGCATAATTACACATAGACGTCCGCTTTATGTTCGACCTTTCATCTAGATAACCTTCATATTAGATTCACAATAACATCCAACTACCTTTCACTCTCTTAGCAATGTTATTTTCACTCGAAATGCTTAGTGCCATGTGCAACCTCACACTGTACTTCCGGTTCCGCTTATTACGCTCACGAAAACGTGGACAAATGTTATTTTCGTCGTTCGTGCGGTCACAAAAGCCACGAAAGTTCCGCATCTCAATCTCACTTCACGAACAAAATATTGCTGGTATAAGTAAAGATGGTGAGGCTATCAACACTAACGGTATTTTTATTGTTAATCATATAGTATTGATAATCGTATTGATAATGGTGATAATCATGGTGATGATAATGATGATATTGATGATACAGGTGATGATGATGATAACCATGTCGATAACACCAATGATTTAGTAATTATGATAATGATGATAGCAATGGTAATGATGATAATTATAACAATAAGGATGGTAATGATAATAACAACAATGGTAATGACAATAATAACAATAGTGATAACAATTGTGATAATGCTGATAACGATTATGGTAATGATAGTAATAGTGAAAATATCAATGGTAGTGATTATGATAATGATGGTGATAAGAATGATTATACTAATGCTAGTAATGATGATAAAAAAATCATAATCATAGTAATAACAATAAATTGATACCAATAATGAAAATTATGAAGAAACAAAAGTAACAACAATCATAATAATAATGATAACAAAAACATCAACATTACGTATAATAAAGACAACTGTAGCAATAAAGATAATTCCAGTGACGTTATTAGTGATAATCTGATAACAATAAAAAATATAATAACAATAATCATAATCGCAAAAATGTTTGTAAATATTAAGAACAACAACAATTAATATTAACAAATAATGAAACCATTTAAAACCCTAAATAATGGATATTCACACTGAAACGCCCACTACCCAGGGTTGGTTACAGACATACTGATTTTACGCCGCCTGTCGCGCACACCTTGTAAATACCCACTAGCATTAATTAACACATTCACGCACATGTAAATACCCACTAGCATTAATTAACACATTCACGCACATGTAAATACCCACTAGCATTAATCAACACATTCACGCACATGTAAATACCCACTAGCATTAATCAACACATTCACGCACATGTAAATACCCACTAGCATTAATTAACACATTCACGCACATGTAAATACCCACTAGCATTAATTAACACTTTTACTCACATGTAAATACCCTAATGCTAGTGGGTATTTACATGTGCGTGAATGTGTTGATTAATGCTAGTGGGTATTTACATGTGCGTGAATGTGTTAATTAATGCTAGTGGGTATTTACAAACACTCCAATATATTTATGTTCCTTTGATTGTTTCCTTTTGTTTTTGTTTTTGTTTTAGAGACCAAAACAAAAGAATCATTAACGTTACTGTACATCAGCTTAGAGATCGTACAGTGGATTCCGTTACAGA
>BOPN01002639.1:75000-80000 GCA_017312705.2 Penaeus japonicus | reverse complement strand
TATTTATTCATATAGGAGGAGAAGGTGACAGAGGGTGGGCGTGCATTAGTGTTAGGAGGAATGAAGAGACGAATGGGGGTGGTTGAAAACCTGGTAGTTTTTAGACGAAATAACAGCAGTTTAGGTGTTACGCGTAAGTATTAATATATGAAAAAATAACATGTGCAATCTATCTACGTAGATGAGATAATGATATCCCGAGACAGGCATAGTTGTTATAAATCACATAATGAAAGGTTTTAACAGATACTCAAAGCTACTTCATCTTAATATATTATGCCATTTTAGCGTAATTGCTCATGTAACCACCTCACTCCCCACCCTAGTCCTACCCCCCGCCTCACAAATACAACACAAATACTGACACACGCACGCACGCACGCACGCACGCATTCATGTATGTATGTACATATATATATATATATATATATATATATATATATATATATATATATATATATATATATGTATATATACATACATATATATATACATATATATATATATATATATATATATATATATATATATATATATATATATATATATACATAAACCAATTCCGTAATTTCCCTTGCAGCCAATAAGTGTTCCTTCAAGATTCGTCTATATTACACAATTTTATCAAGCATGATATAGAAGAGATTTTTGTAGGCTACTCGTAAGCATTTGAATTTTGCACTTGCAATACATCTTGCACTATGCTAGACGAAGGAGAAATAAAGGTAATTTCATCCATTTTATGTTATTAAATCTAACACATTTTAGTTCTCATTACAGTTAAAGCACATTATAAAAGAATTTCGTTGATGGTCGAATAAAATGTCATACATATGTCGGATGCTGATTGTATTGTTCTTGTGAAAGTAGTTTGCGTTCTCAGGAAGTCGTTAGTATCGCTATGGCTAATTCTTGAGATAATAATACAAATTAAATAGAATTATAACCAGCTTGAATTCCATCGCTGGTAACTGGAGACTTCTACAAACGCCCGCGATCACAACGGTTCCTTTCCGTTAAGACGCTTATCACTAATGATAAAAGGTAGACGGAGATGTTTAGGAGACACACACACACACACACACACACACACACACACACACACACACACACACACACACATACACACACACACCTGACCTAGGTATTGAGTTGTCAAGTCACCTAAAAATATACATTTTTATGTTAAAGAGGTTAAGGAGAGTGGATACGTGACTAGTATTTATATCATTATCATTAAAATTATTATTATGATTATTATTATTGTTATTATTATTTTGATTACCCCACATGGCACTGGGAAGAACTACAAAAATAATTATCTTTCTCATTACCATCATTATTACTAGCACTATCTTAGTATATATATATATATATATTACTATTGTTGAATATAATCCGGGAATGATATTGATAATAGGGTCCTAGTAATTACTCGGAAAAAAGATGGTGATTACGATTGTTAATTTGATGAGACCATGTGATAATATTAATTAATTCATGCAGAGCGATTTTCCAAATGTTCTTAATGTTAAAATATTAAGGGACTAGTATGAAAAGTATGGCAACTGCACAATCGATTTTTTTTTTTTTTAGTTGCTCATTGCATATCTGATTGATATCATATTATAATTGAATGTAACCAAGTATTATTGATATCAAGAATGCTCTTTAGAAGACTTGTAATGCAAGTCTTAGTTGTTCGAAGTTAAGAATTATGAAGAAAAACAAGTGAACTTCACACTTGTTAACCGTTGCACATTGCAAAGATCTCATTCCAGACTGACTTAATTGGGGGGAGTGGGGGTGGGGGGGTTAATGAGTGTTGTTAAGTGATAATCCTTTATAAAGAAAAACAGGTGACTTGCCTACACCTGAGGCTGCCAAGATACCTCTCTAATCTCTCTTGGTGTATTTACATATTCAGAAATATTGTCTCATATATATATATATATATATATATATATATATATATATATATATATATATATATATATATATATATATCTCTATATATATATATATATGTGTGTGTGTGTGTGTGTGTGTGTGTGTGTGTGTGTGTGTGTGTGTGTGTGTGTGTGTGTGTGTATTATATATGTATTTATGTATATATATTGTTCAAGCATTCTTCAATGTAACGTTCCATTATAAGACATATAATGTACAATTTACACACATCCAACTTAACAAGAATTTCACGACACTCACGCTACGCTAAGCATGCACACAGGACTCACGGAAATGTAGATCCACAGTTATAAAAAACGGGAAACATCACAGTTTCTTCGTATAATCAAGAGGAACTCCGGGTACAAACAGAAGAGGTGTCGCAGTCATTATCACGGTAACTGTAAGCTCCACCAACAGATGGCGTGGTGGAAAGTTTTATCACGATTCGCAAACTTCATTCCGTAATAGGAAAAGTTCTGAAGTTGAAGAGCGTTTAAGCGGCATAACGAGACAACTGCTGTTTGTCAATGCAATTTATATAGGCATTTATGCGGCCATCCATCTAGCCTTCGGTTATTTTGTGGTGTTGCAAACCTTTTTTGATTATGGTGCAATCCTCCGTTTGCCGACTGTTCGCCAAACAAAGATAACTATTTATTCTCAAAAGGAATAAACATTGTTGTTGTTTGGATAGGCTAGCCGCACTGTAAGGCTTACCCCCCTCCCCTCCCCCCCCCTTAAAAAAAGAAAATAACGAAATTCCTGCTTTACTTTCCAGGCTTATGTTTTGCGATGTTTTGATGAAAATATTCTAGCTTTTTATTTTATTTTTTTTTTTACGTTGCATTGTTCAGATAGGTGGGAAAGCTTTCCTTAGTTTATGAATGTTTTGTTCTGATTGCACGAGTAAATTACAGTTAATGGCTCTAAATTAGTGTAATTGTCTAAGATTAAAATGTTGATAATCAAATGAAAGAATAGTTTTAAATAAATAGGGAAAAACACATATTTCTCAAAGCGTAAACTGTAGGCTACACCATGCGAGACTGGCATGCATGTGTCTGTGTGTGTGTATGCATATATATCATACATACATACACACACACACACACACACACACACACACATATATATATGTATATATATATATATATATATATATATATGTTATACATATATCATATGTATTATATATATATATATATATATACATATATATACATATTTGGACATACATACATGCATACATATGTATATTTATATATATATATACATATACATATACATATACATTTACTTATCTCTCTCTCTCTCTCTCTCTCTCTCTCTCTCTCTCTCTCTCTCTCTCTCTCTCTCTCTATATATATATATATATATATATATATATATATATATATATATATATATGTGTGTGTGTGTGTGTGTGTGTGTGTGTGTGTGTATGTATCTATGCATATGTTTGTATGCGCCTATGCAAATCTATTTAAATGTATGTATATATATACTTATGTATATTTATGTTATTTGTTTTTAGTGTAGATGTATATAAATGTAAATATCATTAAGTATATACTATGTACCCAAACGTACTTATGTACGTCTGTGAATTTACTGACGTTTTGCACAAATAAAAACGGACATGAACACATTTTCATAACGTATGGCAACAATTAGTTTATAACACATAAAAAAAATCTATGCCCATTTGTTTCGCATTTCCGACAGATCAGTCACTCAATAAATTACTGGTTGCCATCCACATATATCCATAGCTATTGAAATTATGTGACACACTACCTTGACTAATGACTCCATGCAATAAATCACGAAGAAATGACTACCGGAAGGCCCTACATAACCCATATGTCTTGGTCACCCTTTGGCAACACCGTCACCCTCGTCCGCCATTTTAGATCACGTGACCAACATGGCGTCTTGGCGCGAACTTGATGAGCCGGAACTCCGTGCCATATATGGAAATATATTATGGTGATCACAACGATAGAATATAAAGATACTTTATTAACGGTGATGATCGTATATCTGTCGTGGTAATAGGTGACTGACTGTTCGCTAGACGTAATGATGACGATGACTTTCATATCGTGATTTTGTCTTTGACCGGAAAGAAAGGGCGAGGGCGGGGGGGGGGGGATATACTCTCCGTGACCAACTATGCGGAACTTTTCTCGGCGCAGAGGAATTTGAAGTGATGTTCGGGAGGGAGGGAGAGAGGTAAAGATAATGTTATATATATACCGAAAAAATATGTTTATAGTAAATGGATACGTGTTTCGTTTAAAAAAGGTATATTAAAGTAAAAGTTCAGTTAACATTTTCAGACACACACACACACACACACACACACACACACACACACACACACACACACACACACACACACACACACACACACACACACACACACACACACACACACACACACACACACACACACACACACACACCCACTCTCACACACACACACACACACACACACACACACACACACACACACACACACGCACACACACACACACACGTACATTCGTATTCTCTCTCTCATGAAATTAGAGGGTCCGCCGGCATCACTTTAAAATATCTGATTTTGATTTCCTGTTACGAAGACAAAATCATTTTTTTCATCGTCTCCAGCCACCCGTTTTCCACAGTTCATCATTTTGTGTGAGAAAGACTTCTTCATCTGTTGCCAAAAATAACTTATTCATTACGTAACTTGGGTGTTTAACCTTGCTCTTTAACTCCCTCGTTCTGTCTTTCTTTCGTATAATTTCCTTCTCTTCATTCATCTTATTTTTTTCCTTCTGTGTTTAACCTTTCTTTTTTTCCTATCTTAAAATAGTGACGGGAACAGGTTTTTTAACGAGAAAGGGCTAATATGAAAGAGGACACTTCTCTTTCCTTGATTTTGACAAAAAGGTATTTTCCTTCCCAGATTTTTTTTCGAAAAGGGTACTTTTCTTTTTCTTTTTTTTTCGAAAAGGGTACTATTCATTCCCTGATTTTGAATAAGAGAAGACCTTTTC
>BOPN01002639.1:62500-65000 GCA_017312705.2 Penaeus japonicus | reverse complement strand
TAGTGCTCTTGCTGCTACTGTTCTTGTTATATTACTGTGACTGCTATTACTACTGCTACGACTACTACTACTATAACTACTACTACTACTACTATAACTACTACTACTACTATAACTACTATTACTACTACTACAATAACCTTTACTACTACTCCTACTACGACTACTTCAGATACTATTGCTAATACTACCATTACCAAGGATGATACCATTATAATTGACTACCACAATCACCACTAATTTTACTACAACTATTTACTACTATTTTTCCTATTACTTTCACCACCACTAACATAATCCCACGGTTACCACGTCATCTGTTAATAGGACAACAGTTGCTATTAGTATAATTCCTGCTACTATTAATGTTGATAGTTTCATATACATCTACCACTAGCAATACCACTTCAGCTACGTATACCATTCATTACTACTTCTATCAATACCACTTTTGATAATACCGCTACTTTGACTATTAATCCAACTACTGGGGACTATTATTTACGAACAATACTCTTATTACTTAGTCTAGTATGTCTACTACTACTACTACAGTACACTTATACTATTACTACTACTACTAAAACTACTATTGCAACAATAATCATAATCAAAATAATACTATTACTAATACTTCTACTACTGTCATTATGATTACTGCAATATATGCCATTGCAAATGCTATAAAAGTAGGTGCTTACTGATGCTGTAAATACTGCAACTGAAGTGACTATAACAACCACTGCAACATTCTCAACTACGACTATTACTACAACTAGTAGGTGTTATTATTACAACAAATATTATCAATTATGATTACCATTATGAAAAATATTACCACATCCACTTCCCTTCGTCCTTTTATCTCCATTAGGATATTATCCAGACTTCAGAAGGGAATAAGATCAGAAATAGAACGATGAAATATGAAAAATAAAAAAATAAAATCATAAATATGTAGAAGAGAAATCAATCCAGTCCCAACGAAAGCTTAAAGACTCAGCATATGAGGTAGAGTGCAACATATGGCAACATATAGGCGGTTGCGGGATTTAATTGGATGTGGCAGGTGACAGCAATCCATGATTTTGAAAGATCATTGCTCTTAATAACGTCGAAAAGAAAAGAAATTTTGTAACATGGTACGATCGAGAGTGGTTGTGGTTACGATCGTATTTTTTTTTTTTTTTTTAATTTATGGCATTGAATAATGAACAGGGTATTTTTTTTTTATGATGAATGGGTATGTTTTTGTTTTGAGTCTTAGTTTTGTACTTATACATTCTTTAATAGTTCCTGTTTTTTTTATCACTTTCTCTCTCTCTCTCTCTCTCTCTCTCTCTCTCTCTCTCTCTCTCTCTCTCTCTCTCTCAAACTATTTTCCTCTTGCCATAATTGTTCTATGTGTAATCGTACGAATTTTAATATAATCTGTCTTGCGTTTTTCTTTCTGATCGTATCACTACAACTTCGCTTGTATTACGTATTGTACTTATTATTTCCGCTGTAAACATTGGGACGAGTATTGTTGTTAGTTAAAGATAATGTTAATTAAGATTACATTGATGATGAGCTTGTCAATGCTATAATTCTTATTTCGAAAGTAGCGCTTCGTAAAAATGCCCATTGTTAGTCCTACAGTTGATTTAATAATGACTATTGTATTACGAGAATATACATAGTCTAGGGCCCCTTTCTCTCTCTGTGCGAAATGGCGTGTGCGTTTTTAGGTTTTTGTTTTTTCTATATACTGTATCCATAAACATATCTATCGATCTATCCATCTGTCTATCCATCTCCTCCGGATGCTGACCCCGAAGGGAGAGTGCTGGAGTAGGCAGGTCCCTCTCACTCGCCATGGCAGGTGGCTCCCTTGACACACACACACGTCGCCAGATGGCACGCTGTGCTCACGCCGTCGCACTCCTTACCCAGATAGCCGGATATGACGCACGCGCGCACTATCACGCGTGCGGATATATGCATTCGTTCGTGTAAAGACCTCCGGTGGACGGATATATGCGGATACGCGCAAATATCCAAAGAGACATGATCGTAAACACATATAGAGATAGGGACACACACACACACACACACACGCACGCGCTCACAATATACCCACATATATATAATATCTATATCTATCTATCTCTATCTCTATCTCTATCTCTATCTCTATCTCTATCTCTATCTCTATCTCTCTCTCTCTCTCTCTCTCTCTCTCTCTCTCTCTCTCTCTCTCTATATATATATATATATATATATATATATATATATATATATATATATATATATATACGTATATAGATAGGTAGATAGACAGAGAGAAGTAGGCTGCACAGACAAATTTAGATAGCTATCTGATCGAACAGATAAATAAACGAACAGGTAGACACAACATACAAAGACAATCCCCTATCCTTAACACAAAGAAACATACACACCAACCAACCACACAACCACACAGCCTACCACGCTCTCATAACCATACACACGCCAC
>BOPN01002639.1:42500-50000 GCA_017312705.2 Penaeus japonicus | reverse complement strand
TTCACCTCACATTCGTCGACGTGACCTTCTCTCGGGATGTATTTGTTTGTTTCTATGACACGTTTGAGTGCTTCTGGGACTTGTCTATCTTTTTTTCATGTCACTTTTCTTACATTTCACACACTATGTAAATATATTTTTCTTAAGATGCGAGTTAGATCAGAAACAAGGGATCCCTGACTCAATCTTTATATTCACGTTCCCTTTGTACGGCATCGTATGGCCACAGCCGATTCATTTGGTTGTTTGCTTGTTGTTCTGCGGGATTCGGGTTGATCTGTTTGCACCTCTTTGGATTTACCATATGCACAGGCATCTTCATCTAAGATTCATAGATTATAAGGTTTTGAAATTTATTATATATCAACTGTCAAAGGGTTTTTCGAAAGATGAACTTATATTATACACACACACACACACACACACATACACACACATACACACACACACACACACACGCACACACACACACACACACACACACACACACACACACACATATATATATATATATATATACATATATGTATATATGTAAAATCTTTCTCTTCTACTTTCTCTCTTTCTCCAACATTACAGCTTGAATGATATTCAAGAACAAAGGCAAATTATTCCAGTTTTTCGAATGTACACACACACACACACACACACACACACACACACACACACACACACACACACACACACACACACACACACACACACACACACACACACACACACATCACTGACGCAAAAAAAAACGAAAACAAAGGATCGTTGTCAGATTAATCAGATGACTAGACACTCTAAGAACAAATAATGTAGTGTTTAGATCCAAAATATCTCCGAGTTGATACACCAAAAGCGGTCGTCTTTGCAATAAAACAAGATAAGAAATTGCAGTATCGAAGTCTTTTGCAACACGACTATCGGCATGCAAGCGCGGACCCTGGCGAGAGGATATCTGATCTTACTGACCTGACGAAGCATGCGACGACCTCCCTTGACCTCTGCCCCGAGCGCGGTTTGGGTCGCGGGCGTTCGAGGAGGACGTGCGCCGGCTGCTGCTCGTCCTCCGAGAAGCGCTGCTGTTCCTTCTTCCTCGTCCTCGAGGGGCGGAACTCGGGGTCATGCTCTCCACTGTGCTGAGCCTCCCACGGCCGCCCAGCCCAGCCGTGCCGCCCGCGTTGTGCCGCCCGGAGCTTTCCGTGGTGTTGTATCGCCTGCGGGGGCTGCGTCCCCGGACGGGCGACGGGGAGGCGAAGCGGCCGTGGTCGTGGCTGGCGTCGTGGTCGTGCATGGGCGACGTGAAGAGGTGGTTCTTGAGCTCGATGACGGTGACGGACTCCGAGGCCGTGTCGCCGCACGTGTCGCACGACTCGCACGAGCTGCAGGCCACAGGTCGCCGCAGGTCCACGCGGCTCTCGTCCACCACCACCACCTCCATGCCCCCGAGGGAACTCCGGCGGGAGCCCCCTCCTGCAGAGGCGCTGCGGCCGCGCCGGACCTGGTACGGGCGGGGCGGCTCCGGGGTGAAGCAGCGCTCGTCCTGGGAGCAGCAGGGCCCGTCGTCGGAGCAGCAGCGCTCGTCCTGCGAGCAGCACCGCCCATCGTCCAGCATGCGAGCGTCGCGGGCCTTATGGGCATGTCTGTGGGCGTCCGCCGACAGGAGTTCGGGCGTGATACGATAATCGTCACTGTACGAGCCACTACGAGAAACCCTCGCCTTGTCCCTCTGGTCCGCCCCCTTCCTTCCCCACAAACCCATCACAAACACACTCGGGGACCGACCCGGCGCAAGAGACAACCACGTATCTATATCACGCAGAAGACCTGGACACTTTTTTCACTCATCCCCGTCACTCTGCAACGAGCGTCACGGCGGCCGCAGCGATCACAGTCGCGGTCAGACAGAATGTGAGGCGCGCGGGCGTCCTCTCGCCATCCGCTCGCTCGGCCACCGCTCGCTCGCCCCGCCCCGCTCCCCTGCGTCGCTCCGCCTTCCGTCGTCTAAGCCGTCCTCTGTCAGAAGAAAAAAAAAAACATATGTATATCAACAAATACAAAATACATCAATCTGAATACAGCTAAACAATATGTAAAAGAATTAACTCACCCTGATACTTAAACTTGGTTAATAGACGTCAATATCAACGCCCATGTTCTCCCTGTCCCGTTAAAGTATTTACACAGTGACCCACATACTTTTAAAAAACAACATGCGGAAAACGGTCGGTTACGTCAGTATTCCCACGGCTGACGAAGCGCAAGTCTCGGGCATAAGATATGACGTTTTTAACTATGGATGAGAGTAATCCAATGTCATTTTCTTAACTCATGTTATCCTTTTAAAAAAGTCGGATATCATAGGACTATTATCAATTTCTTGCATATGTATTGGATAAAAAAAAAGCAGTGAGACCTTTTGAACGTCTGTTACAAAATCAGAATCAGAATAGCTAGCAGAGATAGATAAATTGTAGAAGATGTAAACCCTGAAGAAAAAAACATAAACGTTCTTGGTTTCATTAACATAACAGTTTCTTCTCTCTTGTTTAGATGTGTTTTGTGCATGTAAACAACATGTGCAACTAGTGATGCTTATAACCACACAGTTGAATGCAGAGAGAAAGAGTTACCATAATTGAATAATAGAAGTGAGAAAGAGAGAGAGAGAGAGAGAGAGAGAGAGAGAGAGAGAGAGAGAGAGAGAGAGAGAGAGAGAGAGAGAGAGAGAGAGAGAGAGAGAGAGAGAGAGAGAGAGAGAGAGAGAGAGAGAGAGAGAGAGGGAGAGAGAGAGAGAGAGAGAAAGAGAGAGAGAGAGAGAGAGAGAGAGAGAGTGAGAGAGAGAGAGAAAGAGAGAGAGAGAGAAAGAGAGAGAGAGAGAGAGAGAGAGAGAGAGAGAGAGAGAGAGAGAGAGAGAGAGAGAGAGAGAGAGAGAGAGAGAGAGAAAGAGAGGAAGAGAGAGGGGGGGAGGTAAGAAATAGAAGAAAAGAATGAGAAACAAAGATATAGATAGATAGACAGATAAAGAGAAAGAGAGAGAGGGGGAGGGAAGAAAGGGAAGAGCGAGAAACAAAGAGATAGATAGATAGAGAGGGAGAGAGAGAGATAGGAAAAGAGTGAGGGCAAGAGGGGACAAAGAAGGGAGATAAGGATAGAAAGAGAGAGAGAGAAGGGGAGAGAAAGAGAGAGAGAGAGGAGAAAAAAAAGAGAGGGAATTAGGTAGGAGGAGGATACTAACGACGAAGTGGGGGGGGGGGAGAAGGGCCAGATAGATAGGTATACGAATGCAAAGATTGATAGAAAAATAGTTAGTAGGAGAGGGAGAAATAGCCTGACATACGGATAACTAGATGGTTGCCTCGTGAGGAAAGGGTTAGGGAAAAATAGAAAGATATATGAATAGAGAGAGTTTATTTACTTCTCATATACTCTCCACCAATTTATTTAATGTTTTAGAGAAAATTCAAAGTGGATGTGAATATAGACGTAACTATGAAAAAGTAATGGGGCTCTTGTAAAACAAAAAACAAAACATAATTTCGCTGTGTTTCTGAAATTTACGTAACAGAATGAGTGAGTGCTGGATTGCTTATCATTAGATTAGTGTTAGAGAGCATTGAATATCTGTATAATTAGTGAAACGTTCAACTTGTACATAGTAAGAAGTGGCACGATTTTTAAAAATATAATTACTCTTTGTTTGATCAAATCATCACTCAGTGAAAGTAATCCCTCAGACTGGAAACCTTCGAACGTAAGCTAAGGGTTTCACTTCCGGTGCCTTCATGGTGCCATAGGCCAGGAGTATATGCCTATCACGTCTAATTCCTTACGAGGGAGAAACTCCTTAAGAAAGAGCAAAAGAAAAATATATGTTTGATCACTGTCCGCAAACACCATGAACATTGCATTTATACGCCGGCTCCCTTCGTGACGTCATGATCTAAGAGCCTACGCCTATCACACGTAACAGCTGCAGCAACGGACGAAGATGGCGGACGAGGGAGAGAGTTAATAACAAAAGGTGAGAAACTTTTCTTTTTTTCTTATTAATCGCTCCTCTGCTCGAACACCGTGTACAATTTACACACGAATCACGTAGGGATTTTTTTATTTTTTTATTCAGGATTTTTTATGTCGTTAGGGAAGGCAGATATATGTTTCCCTCCCTTAATCCCTATCCCTATCCCTGTCCCTAACCTTACCTATCATATGTACAGAACACACACACCTCTTGTACCATTGACACTCCCTCATCCCTCATCCCTCGTCCCTCTCTCTATCTCTCCCTCTCCCCTCCCATTCTCTCTCCCTCTCTCCACTCTCGTACCTCCCCGCTCTCCCTCCCCCCTCCTTCCCTCCCTCCCTCTCTCTTAATCATCAGCCTGGGAGATTTTTGAATTTCGTTCGATTTCTCAGAATCTTCTTCTCTCACTCGTGCTGATCAACGGCGAGTGATCATGCAAACGAAAGGCGAGGTCTGGTGTCACTGCACCCGAGGAAAGAGGTTGTTATGTGTTGCTTGATGTATTGCTTGTCGTTGCGTGGTTGTTCCTTTTGGGTACGGGATTCAGAAGGAAAGAGAGAGAGAGAGAAAGAGAGAGAGAAAGGGGGGAGGGAGGGAGGGAGAGACGTAGGGAGGGAGAGAGAGGGAGAGAGGGGGGGAGAAGGAGGGAGAGAGGGAGAGAGGGAGAGAGAGAAAGAGAGAGAGAGGGAGAGAGAGAGAGACGGATATATATATATATATATATATATATATATATATATATATATATATATATATAGAAAGTGGTAGATAGATGAATAGATAGATAGTTAGAGATAGACTGAGAAAGATCCACTTAATTTACACCTTAGAAATTCCGAGAAGAAAGAATTATATGTGCACGCTATCTCTACAACCGTAGTCTTACTGTATTTACTCGTTGACTTTGGGAAAACAAACATTACTTTCAATTTAATCTTCACTTTATAAGAAAAGTCGCATATAACTTTCAAATAATTTTTTTGGTTTGCAGCTTCGTTGAATTCATGGCATATTGCTAGCTAAGCTATCTTAAAAAGAATCAAATATCACTGTTTTGTCTCGTATCTTCAAGAATTACCGCCTTTTAATCTTTGCTTTGTAATTACACACACACGCACCTCAAAGACCAGGCGATTTCACCCCATTACGCTTGCTCATTTATATATAATGGGAGATCTAAATATTATATTTACATCAATACTAAGCTGTGACACTCTTTTCTCTCTCTCTCTTTTTGAGGAATAAGAAGATTTTAATTAAGTGTCACCTGTTGGGAGCGTGGGTTATCTATGATGCGGATTAAGTCTACGGTATTCGCGCGCCTATGTTCACCATGAGAGATCGAGAAATGGTATGTAGGGTACAGACTGTATTGGCAGCTCGGTGAAACATACAATGTATAAGAAACACATGATTCTCTTACTTCATATGATGTTCTGGGAGATATAATTAAGCTATACTTCAATTCAGTGGTGTAATATGATGTAATATAATTCTACTATACATATCGATGCTCGCGCCTCTACAGATAGCCAAAACCGTCAGTAAACCAATACAAAAACAAACAAACAAAAACAAAAACCAAAAACACAACACAAAATAGCCCTACAAAGCTGATTTTCAACACAGTACATTCCCTGCCTCCGTCCCACCACAGACCATTGCTCTCTCTGTCTTTCAAAAAAACAACTAAACTAAACAAGGATTCACTCACCTCAAAAAGCTGATAAAGAAAAGTTCGATTATCTTCAAAACATATGTTGTCTTAAAGCTTATTATTATTTGATGGTTCTCTGCGCCTTCAACTTTCCCTCGAATGCATTAGACATAGAGTGAGATGTAGTGAAGTTTGTGAGTGATAACTTCTCATGAAACTTCGATTTCGAATTCGTGAGGAAGTGTCTGTCTGATGCTATGATAACCGGAAAATTAGTCGATCTATAATTCATATGAATATTCCAAGGAAAAGTATTTATAAAAGAAAAAGCTAGCAAAGAAGAAAATAGTTGTAGACATATGCGTAATTTGCGTAATGATAATAAGAAAGTGGTGCAATTATAAGCATGAATAAAGCAATGCAATGATAAGCATAGATGAATACGATGATGCTATAATTATTATTATTATTATATATATATATATATATATATATATATATATATATATATATATATATATATATATATATATATATATACATATGTATAAATATATATATATATACATATATATATATATATATATATATATATATATATATATATATATATATATATATATATATATATATATATATATATATATCTATATATATACACATATATATACATATATATATATATATATATATATATATATATATATGTATATATATACATATATATGTATATATATATATACATATATATACATATATATATATATATATATATATATATATATATATATATATATATATATATATGTATATATATATGTATATATATATATATATATATATATATATATATACATACATATATATATATATATATATATATATATATATATATATATACATATATACTGTATATATATATATATATATATATATATATATATAGATAGATAGATAGATAGATAGATAGATAGATAGATAGATAGTTAGATAGATAGATAGATAGATAGATACATACATATACACTGTATATGTATATATATATATATATATATATATATATATATATATATATATATATATATATATATATGTATATATATATATGTGTGTGTATGTATATATATATATATATATATATATATTAGTCTCTCACATGATCCAACATGCAAAAAAGTACATATAATCCAACATAAAAAATGCACATACCCCCCATAAAAATATATATATATACATATATATATATATATATACATATACATATACATGTGGGTTTGAGTGTTATCACTTATTCTGCTTTTAATGACCGATAGGAAGCATCCATACTCAAGTAGTCCCATAAGCATTAACAAACAACCTAACCAGTCAAGTAGAAAATATCCTTCCAATCCAATACTATATAACTAAACGATGAACAAAAGAGAACAAAGGAGAACAAATGAGAACAAATGACAACAAAAGAGAACAAATGAGAACAAATGACAACAAATGAGAACAAAAGAGAACAAATGACAACAAATGACAACAAATGACAACAACAATAGTAAGACCGACGACGTGGAAGCCTAGAACAACAAACACTTTCGATGGAAAAGTCGAGATGGAAGATCAATAATTGCACAAGTATTCCCTCGATCTTAACCATGACACGACGAACGAACTTTCGCTCCGCCTTTACAACGGAGACGAAGAACCGTTTCACTCTCTTTGGTGGATAGGAGAGATAGTCGATAAAGAAGAAGAAGAAGAAGAAGAGAGAGAGAGAGAGAGATGGAGGGGGGAGGGAGGGAAAGAGAGAGAGAGGGAAAGAGAGAGAGAGAGAGAGAGA
>BOPN01002639.1:27500-32500 GCA_017312705.2 Penaeus japonicus | reverse complement strand
ACGATCAAGGTGAAATTCGAAACAGACTCTAATAAATCGTCAGGTTCCAGAGACAATGAAATAAAAGAAATATCGTACTAAATCCTTCGTATTGGTGCTTGCATGAACTGTGTAAGGTATTATCTTAGTGGAGTAGACATACCTTAAATAGGTTACTTTAGGAACTAGAGTCGAGAGTCACCTTATCTTACCCTAAAATCTCTCATATTCCTTTTTTTTTACATAATTTTTAGAAACATCTGGGATATGAAAAGCAATCTTAGTTCTTTTTTTATTGATTTATTCTTTATATTTCTTTATTCTTCTATCAAAAGTACTATTTGTATCTCTAGTTTTCTTTCATAATCAAGATATTTCACAGAAAATAATGCCCTTGCACTTTTTGTGGTAAAGTTAAAACTTTATTAATGGTGGAATATCATCATCCATGTGTTTCTTCAACACTATGTTTATAATTTTTTTTAAATAAATATCCAAAAGAATATTAATATTAATGTGTACCACCAATAAGAAAGTCACCAAAGAAAGCATTAAAATGTTTTACCTTATAAATAAACAGAAATTTGCATATCAAATTTCTTTTTATAGGGTAATGCAAAACAAAGGTTTAACAAGACAAAGTCAACACACTTGAAGCATGTGTTAATCAGTCTATAAAGAAAAGAATAAAAGATATTGGCACTTTATTGTTTGTTTATAAATTTCTTTCTAATTGATTTTGATAGCTATAAAAGATCTTTAATATATCAATATCAAACATATTTTTCCCTATACGATCCCTTTTTCTTCATTTCCTTATTTCTATAGTCTTAGTCATTAACACAATAAATACCGACCCATGAAATAGGGGGACCCCATACCAGAACAAATCTTTGGTATCCTTAAGAACAATGGAAGTCTTTGTGGGAGATTTACTTCAGTTAAAATCTGATCTGTTTTAACAAAACTTATGTATAAAATTAATTTTATCATTTAGTGTAATAAAGTGTCTCCAGTGTTTTTCTTTAGCTATCAACACTCTACAGAATGAAGAAAGTAAAAGA
Source organism: Penaeus japonicus (assembly GCA_017312705.2). Taxonomy (NCBI): domain Eukaryota; kingdom Metazoa; phylum Arthropoda; class Malacostraca; order Decapoda; family Penaeidae; genus Penaeus; species Penaeus japonicus. Next base: position 31,457 of record BOPN01002639.1, on the reverse strand, counting down.
AAATAAATAAATGTGTTTGTGAATATTTGCACACCCTCGCAGTATATCAATGCAGACTGATCATCCTAATAATGACTCCAAACATTTTAGTATCATTCACGTTTTTTTCCTTAATATTCACTTGAACTCTTGTGTTGAGTAACCAAGAGAAACAGGTTCTTTTAAAAGGATCTAAATCTACACAAATCGAATTCCAACACATTCAAGAAAGCATCAAACTGTGTCTGCATTTAAGAAATACTGTGAGAGGTCCTTTGCAAATAACATCTTTGGAAACTAAAAAAAAATCCTATAATCACTGGAATATTTATGTACCTTCATTACCAATTACCTCACAATCTGTTTTTTATTGCTCCTGAAGGAATGTAAAAAGAAATGAGCATGAAAACTAAACCTTTAATGTTTAGAAACTAAAGGTAAAATTTTAATGACTAGTGATGTGAAATTAAAATGACCTTTTGATCGTCTTGTCTCCTATAGCTCCCTTTTAATGTTAACTCATTTATAAAATACCTTTCTGTATTATGCCTACAATAAATAATCTTAAATATTCCCTCTCAGCCTTTACAGAAACATCTAGTTCAACATCTTGAAAGAAAGAATGTACATTTAATATGATCTACAGTGGTATAAAAAGGGAAATAATGGGAGGGTGTATTATATACCAATGATAGAATATCCACATCCAGACTTTAAACAATAAAACACTATCCCAATACATGTAGTAACAGAGATGTCACTAGACCTATTTTAAATATTCTTTTGCCCCCTAAATAAATCAATATATCAGTGTATAACAACATCTGTCAGTAAGCCATCCAGGTATACTTTTAGCTAACCTTGGCCACAAATAACCCTATTTCATAAGAGTTTACAACAGATGATTCTCGAAAAGTGAAAGACATAAAGAAGTCGTCCCTGTGTAGCAAGAGCATAACTAGCAAATCACAAATTCTTCTAAGATTTTCTTTCTTTCTTTCTGTAATGTGTCTATTCAAATACAAAAGATTCAATATCATGTAATTTCCTTATACATCTTTATTAATTGACAAACCATCTTTCACAACCACACATTTGTATAACAAAAATAAAAGCTTTCAGTGCCTCCACATTTCCATCACACCTTTTTTGCATGAATAAAAATATCTTTAGCATCTGCATCTTTTGAAGAATGGGAACAAATTTACAGTATTTGCAACAAGCAGATAAGAAAATATTCTGCATTGGAAAAATTCTGACCATATCCTTCTGTTATATTTATATTATAAGAAAAGCATTTCTTTCATAGGCAGATACTACAAAATGAAAAAAATTACTCAAACTTTAGGAACATTCATAACTGCCAAATAAGGACATAAATAATGATATCAATAATAATTATGAATAAATAACCAAGAACTGTCATTCATCCACTCACTTCATCCATGAAAACATAAACTTTACATTGAAAATAATCGCATAAATGTAAATGTCAGTGTTCATAAACAACAAATGACATTATCACTAGAAAGCCCAATAGATTCATTTTTTAAAATCCTCATACTCCAGCTGCAACTTGCCGTTGTATCCTTTGCAAAATGCGATGGTCTAACACCTTTTGTCTGAACATTGTTACCAGACCTGATACCATACCAATAACCCCCATGACTGCCTCGAAGATCCAAAAGTGCCGTTCTTCCAACCAAACCACGCGGTCACATCTGTAAAGGGAGGCACACAGTGAAGAACAGCATAAATGTTACGAACACCAACATGATTGCGGAGGTCATTTTAATTAGGTCATTATAAACTTATGTCTTATAGAAGAAAGACTTATCAATTGTGATAGCCATGAAAAAATTACCCTTGTCTTACTTGATTGAAAATTTTTCATATAACTGTTTCTATGTTGTGTCATAGAGCTATACATATGAAATAAATTTACACTGATTCATGTAAGCTATAAATTTAGTTCTTTCCTTTTTCTCTCTCTCAGCCATCATCTACTATTCACCTAAGAGGCTACAATGGATCTTCTGAAGATAAATTTTTTAAGCACTGTTTCTGTTTAAAAAGTAAATGCACATTTCTGAGGGGTCTGTAATCATAATCTGAATATATTCCATGAAACTTATGGAAACAGACTTATCATAAAAGTACAGAATAAATGCATTCAATTGATTAAAATATAACAGTCTGTGTATAGTACACTACTACATACAGTTCTTTCACTTACTTTCTAAAAACTTCTCCAGTTTTCTTGCATTTTATTTTTTGGCGATAGCTAGCTGATCCGCACACCTTTGGACTTCCACTTTTAGTTTCAATGTCTGCAATTCAAATTCAAATTATAAAGCATATCATATACACAGAATAAAAAGCTAATTTCCCAGAGCTTTGTAGGGTAGTTACGCTTAGATTTGATCCTTAATGTGAATTCCTCTATATGAAATAAAATACCCTGATATGATAGATATACCAGTTTTGGGAATAAACCATAAATATTTACATTCATTAATTCTTACTTTTAAGCTTTCGTTATTATAATTCATGTCATCTATAAAATTTCCAGAGAGACAGGGAAGGAGTTTTATAGTAAAGATACTACAGAAAAACATAATTTTTTTTCTTATTTTGACGAGTTGGTGATGGAAAAAAAAAAAATCTATAAAAGAATTTGACATTTTTTGTATAAATTAAGTATACATAAATCATTAATTTAACTACCAATAAAAAAAAAAATTCCACTAAAAGAATAAGAAATGTTATACCTGAACATGGCTGACACTCTTCCAGCTCACTAAACTCCTCACGCAGGTAACACATATCGCGTTGCGTAATGTTAGGGTGAGCTGTGGTATGGGTGTGCGGCCGCGTGTCATTAGGAGCTAACTCATTCTCAATAATCAAGACAAGCACTGACAAACTGTCAAAACCAGAAAAGAAAAAATGGTTATTATATTCTCAACCATCACACACATACACATACACATATACATATGCATACATATACATATACATATATATACACATACACATACATACATACACACACACACACACACACACACACACACACACACACACACACACACACACACACACACACACACACACACACACACACACACACACACACACACACACACATATATATATATAAAAGGTGTGTAAAGCACAGGGATATGTATCAAGCAGAACTAAATATCCTCTGTAAATTATCTATAGGACCATATGTTTAGATAACCTGTTAAAGCACTCAGTTTTTCTTTTACATATTGTATTAATGTATTACAGTCCCTGAGAACTTTTTGGTGGCCAATCTGCAAAACTGGACAGATTACCAGAGTGAGTTATTGAAGTAAAAAAAAGTGTCCAATCTGAGTTCAAGTATCATCTCAACGTATTTTAAGCTTCCAACATGATTAAATATAATCTCAATACTGTCTGAATGACAAGAGTATAATACAGGATAAAAGTCTAAAATATCAGTTTTTGATAAAGATGGTTCATGCAATGTAAACGGTAATGGAATTAATTTATAGGACATTTTTCTTTGAGATAAATGTCACAAACTGTAAATAAAGTAAATGCCTAACCAACAATAAAATAGTGTAATTTCTGCTTCTGCTTGGTTGAATAAAAAGATCTGAGTCAAGAAATTATTGTAAAATCAGATATGATTGGTTAAGAAAGAAAAAAAATCACTAATATAATACTATTTATAATTTGTTGATTACTCGTGATGACACTTCACACAGCACATCACGAGGTACAATTATGATTGTTTATATTTTTGTTTTGGAAAAAGAGTATAATACTTCTTTTTTAATACCCCACTAAAATAATGTTTCCAATTTCCATTGCAATGCAATGTAACATGTTTTTCCACTAAAATACATCCTCTGAACATGGCAATAGTTTTACATGCCTTTACATCTTAGACACAAACTATAAGAACTGCGTGGGTGAAAAATG
>BOPN01002639.1:20000-22500 GCA_017312705.2 Penaeus japonicus | reverse complement strand
GGTTGCTGGGTTAAAGATTTTTTTTCTTTTTTTTTGCTTGTAGATACTTACTGTGATTATTCCATATGGCATTTATTTGAATAGTGCTTATTATTATGTTTTTTGATATGTAACTTTTTTATTATTTTTATATTATGAGTGTTATTGTAAATTATGTTTTTAATCTATCCTTTATTCTATTAAAATTGTTTGATAGATAGTTTTCTGATTTCTTCATACCATTATTTCCGTAAATTTCCATATCCTATCTACATTACAATTTCTCATGCAACAATTATCAGCAAATCAAAATTTCAATAAACCTATACATGGATTACGACCATTGAATGAACCCGCGTAAGATTTATTTGATTTTGATAAGTTTATTCATACTATATACAGTGTATACACATGAATAGGCATAGGAACTATGCCTAAATGGTTTGTACAGTTCAGGTTAGATTCTAAGACATACATTGTTGGTGAAATCAACAAACATCCATTCTAAACTGCACAATAGTAACCTTACCACACCATACCAATTTAAAAGAGGATTCCAAAAGCAATCTACCTGAAATCGCTCTCAGCTAATCCTTCAATCGTGGAGATAACTGATGGGAAAACGGGGACAGTGAGCACCGCAATCAGATTACAGGTGTAGGAGAGCGCTAGGATGAGACCTCCTATCCACCACACTCCTACGAGAAGTCTTGCCGCTCCCTTTTTGCTCACCGTCGAGGAACTCTGCTGGACCAGACTCTGTGTTGGGGGGTGGGGGGTGCAGGAGGGTTAGAGGGAAGGTTATACGAAGTGGGAATAAGTGGGTGGGTGTTTGTGTTTGTTTGTGGGTGTGGGTGTGTGTGTGTGTGTGTGTGTGTGTGGGTGTGTGTGTGTGCGCGTGTGTGTGTGTGTGTGTGTGTGTTTGTGGGTGTGTGGGTGTTTGCCAGTTGGGCATAAATTGTATATATATATATATATATATATATGAATTGAGGTCACATAAAGTAGAAAGGGATTTCATGATATAAAACTTGTTAGTACTGCTGATTGCGTTGAGAGCCATTGCATCAAAATCAACCTACCTACATTTGTATGAGCTCCACGAACAAAACAATATGATAACAACATCTAGTATGTCACTGAGAGCCACCTCGTACCATATACCTTAAATACGAGAATTGCAACATCCGTGAACGTGGTGCCCTCCGTCGCTCGGATCAGAAGATAAATGACAGGCGTGGTTAGCACAACCGCCCCAACGACAGACGCCCACAACAAGGGCGTGAACGGTAATAACAAGTTCCTCCACGCAGGCAAAGGCGGCGGAACACGAAGCGCGAAGCCGAACCCTTCCGTGAAATAAGTCGCGGTGTAGTCGAAGTCTCGAGCCCTTTCGTAAACCACCGTGAAATAGTTGATGGTGATGTTCTTCTCGCCTCGAAACACGTCTCCCAAGAGTCCGGTCCAGCTGCCATTCTCCATACTTCCCCACAGGTCGTCGGACGCAACGGTGGTGGTCGTGTAGGTGAAGTTGAGCCATGCCCCGAGCGCCTTCAGAATCCGGATGTTCATGCCGTCGACGTCGTCCGTTTTGTAGATGAGAGGATAGTCATCGTAGTCTGAGGCTACGTGCAAGGTCTCCCCGCCGAATGTCTCAAATCGCTCTGGGAAAAGGGCGTTCAGAGTGGAGAAAAGTTGGCTATTCCATGATCCTAGAAAAAACTTCATGCGGCGATCTCCCTCAGAATCTCTCAGAAACGGTCTCGAGGTAAAGACGAGGAACTCCAGCATCCCTTTGTCTTCGGAAGCCTCCAGCAGAGCGAGGCTTACGGCTCGCTGGATCAAAGGTAGCTCCAAGAGCGGCCGAGCGTCGTATGAAGCATTAACATTAACCACAAGAAGCATTGAGGGTGCCCAGACGTCAGAAACATCCATCAGCCATTCGGGTTCACTCCCAAGAACCAGAATGAGAGCGAACCGCCCACTCAGATCCTCAGGAGGAGGAAGGCGTTCCTCCCAGTTGTCTCCCGCCTGAAAAATCAACAGAGCGGGCGGCTGGTCCAGCTCGTACAGGGCTCGAACGATCTTATCCAACGGCATTATGGCTTCGGCCGAAGGATCCATCACGAGACCGATCCACTTCTCCCTCAGCGGTCCGCCAACGATATCCGCCAGGACTCGTTCCAACGCACGAGACGATCTGACGCCGAAGTGCGTCTGATCAACAGAAGGAAAGACGGCCACGCTTGTCAACGGGAGGAGAGCGGCCGCGGCCAGCAACGCTCGCATGATCGCTGCCATCTCCCCTGCGAGCACCTTTTGCCGGCGTCATTCCTTTATATGTGATTTTCACTGATGAAATAATCATGCAAGAATAAGTCGAGATTAACCGGGAACTTGACGGTAAAACCATTCGCGGGGATTTATATTAAACGATGAATGATCCATGAAAAATTCCGTCGTGTAAATGGAAGCAATCGCCAAAGCGACCAGAGTCTGACCACCGATATTCTAATCGACA
>BOPN01002639.1:0-15000 GCA_017312705.2 Penaeus japonicus | reverse complement strand
GAACGAATATAGGTGCCCCTGTGTATGGCATTCGTAGACTATGAAAAAGCATTTGATTCCGGTACAGAGACTGCAGTAATGGGATGGCAATTCGTAAACAAGGAGTAGAGGAAATATACTGCAGATTATTAGAGGATATATATAGAGATGGTACAGCGACCTGTCAAAATCCACGCAGAAACAAATAAAATACTACTGTGGCAAGGGCAGGGCAGGGGGAGACACCATCTCACCAGTTATTTTCTGCAGCCTGCTTAGAGGAAGTATTCAAGAAGTTAGACTGGAAAGAGAGAGGGATTAAAATAGGAATGAGCACTTAAGCAATCTAAGATATATGTATATATATATGTATATATATATGTATATATGTATATGTATATATATATGTATATATATATGTATATATATATGTATATATGTATATGTATATATATATGTATATATATATGTATATATATATGTATATATGTATATGTATATATATATGTATATATATATGTATATATATATGTATATATGTATATGTATATATATATGTATATATATATGTATATATATATGTATATATGTATATGTATATATATATGTATATATATATGTATATATATATGTATATATGTATATGTATATATATATGTATATATATATGTATATATATATGTATATATGTATATGTATATATATATGTATATATATATGTATATATATATGTATATATGTATATGTATATATATATGTATATATATATGTATATATATATGTATATATGTATATGTATATATATATGTATATATATATGTATATATATATGTATATATGTATATGTATATATATATGTATATATATATGTATATATATATGTATATATGTATATGTATATATATATGTATATATATATGTATATATATATGTATATATGTATATGTATATATATATGTATATATATATGTATATATATATGTATATATGTATATGTATATATATATGTATATATATATGTATATATATATGTATATATGTATATGTATATATATATGTATATATATATGTATATATATATGTATATATGTATATGTATATATATATGTATATATATATGTATATATATATGTATATATGTATATGTATATATATATGTATATATATATGTATATATATATGTATATATGTATATGTATATATATATGTATATATATATGTATATATATATGTATATATGTATATGTATATATATATGTATATATATATGTATATATATATGTATATATGTATATGTATATATATATGTATATATATATGTATATATATATGTATATATGTATATGTATATATATATGTATATATATATGTATATATATATGTATATATGTATATGTATATATATATGTATATATATATGTATATATATATGTATATATGTATATGTATATATATATGTATATATATATGTATATATATATATATATATGTATGTATATATATATATGTATATATATATGTATGTATATATATATATATATATATATATATATATATATATGTATATATAAATATATATATGTATATATATGTATGTATATACACACACACAAACACATATGTGTGTGTGTGTGTGTATGCCCGCACGCATATATACATATAGATACCATAGCCTTCCTCCTCGTCAATACCTTCAATGATATCTCAACTAAAATGAAAATATAGAAAATATAGAATAGTCCAGCGTCCGGGGTCAGTCCGCAGGGTCGGGGACGGAGGTCACGGACTCGGAGTGTAAGCGATCCCAAACAGACGCTCACACGACCGAACTTGCACGGATTCAAATTGCCAACGGACGACCACGCTTCTGTTGTCTGTCTTTTCTGCTGTTTTTCTGCAATTGCAGGTGGTTGATTTGTTGTTTTTTGTTTGGGGGAGTCGGTGGATGGAGTGTTCTTACATGATATGAGTTGGAAGATATGTTTTGAGGTGGATAATAGGAGGAGATAAGGGGATTTGAGTGTTGTTTGCCTGTTTGCTTTCGTAACTTAGGACTTTTCAAGTTTTATAATGAAACTGTTTTAGACAAGGGCAGGTCTGGAAAGAATTCATTTAGTTTGATTACATAACGAATATGAAGATTTGAAACAATGCACACTCTTGTTTGTTTATGATATTGTAGTATAAAACCACTTGACACTTATTTTGATGAAAGAAATGTCAGATACTCCACGGAGTTCTCATTCTGTTTATGTAATTTTTTTTTTAGTTTAGTCTTTTTTCAGTTTTGTTTTCCTATAAAAGTTGATTGGGTCATATTTATAACTTGATATTAAGAAAAGTTATGCCATTCAAGTGTAATGATATACAATTCCTAAAAATATATATCAGCAGGGTATAGCATATATATATAATCTATACAAGGGTAAAGCAATATTATAATCATTTGATTTTAGAATTAAGTAATACTAAGCATCATTACAAATTTAGAAGCTTTTGACAGATGATCATTTAAATAATTTGATAAGATCATGACAGTGATGTTGAACATAAACATCTACTTAGACTGTAAACATAAGACTCAGCGATGATGTGGTATTCACTAAACATCATTACAAATGCAGATACTTTTGACAGATCATTGTTTAAGTCATTGGGTATCATGACTGCGATGTGATACATAAACACCCTAATTAATCTGTAAATATTAAACTCTGTCCTATGAAATATTAGAAAGAAAACCTTAAACAGAATTATTCATTTATATTTTGATTTCCAGACTATGTTCTTAACACCTGCAACCCCACAAGTGGGTACAGGTGGAAGCAGTAGCAGTAATGTGAGGGTTTATGTTCGGACGCGACCTCTCTTGTCGCAAGAACTGGAGAATGGAGCTGAAAATATCCTTTCCGTTGTTTCTTCAGATAAACAGGTAAGGTCTTTGAATTACAGCAATGTTTAGTTCCTTTATTTCTTATTCATTAAGACAAACCTTTTCCCACCGTACTGCTATGTTTCTTAACTAAGCAGTGAGGTTGCTGAATGTTTACTAATTGTATAAGTAGATGTTACTTTTTTTTCAATAACCCACATTTTCTTCAGCAAGTTTTGTCATTTTTCAGGTAAATTTTCTGAATAATACCACATTTTTAAATACCACAAAAGTGGTATCGATGGATTCCTCTACTACTCGTATATAGTGGATATAATCCGAGATTCCACCCACAACCTGGGTCCTGATAGTATGGGAGAGCATGCAGCATATCAGGAAAATTTTGGGGTAATAAATGAATAAACTTCATTGATATATAACATAATTATACCTTAGTTTCATCTTATACCTGTATACTGTACAATAAAAATCATAAAGATGCAGTTTTTTTATGATTTACTCACTTGTATGTCGTACCGTGTGCACAGTGATTGCACAGTGATTTTGGAGGGTGTTTTGAATGTGTTTTTTTTGGGGGGTATTTTGTTTATGAAATTCTAACCTATTGACCAGCCTAATTTTATCTAGTTTTGAAGTTAGCCACAGCCAAGGGAACCCCTCTCTTTTATAGCACTTTGTGCTACATACCTCTGTTTTTGGATGTTTATTTTGGTTTGTATACATGAAGCTTGGGCTGATTCCTTATTTAGCGATGGTACCTTTTGAATACATCGTCAGTGTGTGTCCCGTGTTGCCAATGTATATCCCATACTGGGACCAATAACGCAAACACACGTCTTCACGATCCAACAACTAGCTCGAAAACTCAAACTTGTGTGGGTTTACCGATAATAAGGAACATGAAATGGCTACAATTGAACAATCAATCTAAGGGTAGTTTTCATTGCTGTAGCCTATAGAAAAACTAAACATGAAATCATTTTTAACAAATGGCTCTTTTTCAATTAAGTGCACATCAGATCAAACAAAAAGACTTCAGTCAATTCTTCACAAGTACAGGATGAAGGATGGAGGACATGATGTGTACTGATTGCCCTCCCCTACTATTGAAGCTCTGATTGTAGGGTACAGGGGGGAATCGTGGGTAAAGTTGATTATTTATGGATAGTAGAGGTTGAGAGGAATCCATTAATACCACTTTTGTGGTATTTAATAACGCAGTGTAATTCGGAAAATTTACCATTTTTCTGATGTATCTTGATGTTCTTAACCCATTCATGCCGGGGGCATTCCAGCCTTGCAAGTTGCAATGTCGGGGCTCTTGAACGCATAGGCCTAAATCAATTAAATGAGCGACGCCATATGACGGCACCCAGTGAACGGGCCTTGAATGCGCGGTACCCATGGTGTACCACCCGTCCAGAGAGGGTTAAAGAGAGAATATGCATTGATAGCCAATCATCTATTACTGTGTATTGTACATTTCCCCTTCACTCCAGCAATCTTGGGGGACATGTTGGTAAGTGAGGGTTGAATGTACAGATTGTTTTTCCTCAACATTATTCCTTAAACAATACAGTGTAATAACTAATATACTATTTACTTTCTATAAAGTATTGTAATTTATCTAGAGGTTAACGAATGTGGGTAGATGGGCATAGGTTATATGCAAGTACCACCCTATTTTGTGTAAGGGACACAGGCATCTGTGGATAATGGTATCCACAAGAGGTCCTAGAACCAGTCCTCTACAGATACTGGGGAAATATTATAGATATATGTATTTATATATGCACACATTTACACATACACATAGATAAATACATATACAGACTAAGAAGTCAGCATTATAAAACACACAATTGAAGATCCTCTTAATATTCCAGGTCATTGTTAAATCCTCCTGCGATAAAGTATTCAAATTTGAAGATGTATTTGACGAAGATTGTCCCCAAGAGGAGGTGTACAGGAAGACCGTTGCTCCCCTCGTTGCCAAAGTGCAAGAGGGAAATAATGCCACAGTCTTTGCCTATGGACAGACAGGATCAGGGAAGACATATACAATAGGGACAGATCCTTGCACTGCCAAGGTAAGCTATTTTTAAAAGTTATTATTATTTTTGTTGTTGTTACTGATTCTTTTAAAAAACGATATCGAGTGCCAAGATTTTATGATTGATCAATTACATGTTACTAATGATTTAATCTCTTTTAGGAAGATGAGGGTCTCCTCCAGAGAGCGATGCATAATATATTAGGAGATGCTACACAACAAGATGAAAATCAGTCCCCAGGTGTTTCAAAATCAAAATACCTCTCTGTTTGTTTTATGGAGGTGTACAATGAGACAGTATTTGATCTCTTGGCCCCTACTAGGGTACCGCTGGAGGTCAAAGCAGGGAAGGGCGGAGGTAAAGTTTTGCAAAATTCTAACGTTCCTCGTTCAGGTCATTTAAAAGCTAGTTTCTGACTATGGGAAAGGATATTGTAATGGAGAAAAGGAATACCATGACGACATCTGTTGGTGTTGACACATTAGAAATATAGTTCATTTTTGTGTGTTTATTAAAATCTTTTCATCCATTCTTTTCCAGGTGTGTCAGCTATAGGAATGGTAGAAGAAAAAGTGCACAGTGTGGAAGAGGGACTATTGCTCTTAGAAAAGGGGAGTCGTCTACGTAGTGTTGGCTCAACAGCGATGAACCAGCACTCATCTCGATCCCACGCACTCATTTATTTAAATGTCTATGTAGGGTTTTATATCTCTCAGAAAGTAAATGAAATATTGTGAAATGAGTCGGATATATTAATTAAAATGTGTTCTGATTGTTGACGCCATTGAAGAAGAGCTTTGTTAATGCATGCCATTTTTATATTTTGTAGTGCGGAAAGCATCGAGGTTGCTTGAAGCTTGTTGACTTAGCAGGAGCTGAAGGAGTGGGTCGAGCTCAGACTTCAGGTCAGCAATTCATGGAGGGTGTGGCCATCAACAAGGGACTCCTGACTCTGGGGAAAGTTCTAGCGGCACTGAGCAACTCCACTACTGGATATGTTCCATACAGGTAGGTGTAATGTTTCAATTAGCGTGATATTATATTAAGGAAGGAACAGTGTATTGTGTACTATAAATATTACAAAGAGCTACTTGTTGTTTTGTCCCCTGGTATATCATAAGATATATTTAATATTTATATTATGTCATATATTGTCCACCAGAGAATCAATATTGACAAGACTCCTCAAAGACTCTTTGGGGGGAACCAGCCATACTATGATGATTGCCTGTGTGAATCCAGCAAGCATCAATATGTACGAGACTATCAATACACTCACATATGCTGAACAAGCAAGAAACATACGTACCAGGCCTCAGGTGCTCTCTACTGTAAAGGTAACCTGTTATATTAAATTGTTTGTAGGGTCAATAATCATATACTGTTACATTATCATCAGAGCTTTGCTAAGTAAGTTTGTGAGGTACAGGTAAAGTCTACTTTTACAAAGTCATCTTATAAAGAATAAATACCAATGATGAAAGCGTGAAGGAAAAAGTGATAATGCCAAGTAAAAAATTAGAAATGAGTTATGAATATATGAAATTCAAAATTTTCATAACAACCAAATATTTTAAGATGTTATACATTAGATTTAGAACATGGATATAAGTGATGTGTAAATATTATATCAACAATAATAGGGTCTTAATGGTAATTCTCTCATGGTACAACAAGAAATACTGAGACAAATTTTATGATGACAATATAGGCTTTAATTTGATTAACCCCTTGACTAATTGCTTTTCAGAGATTTGGTTTAAAACGTCGTTGCGAGGACCCGACTGCCACACCCGGAGCTTGGAAGAGAAGAGTAACGGCATCAGGGAAGAAACAAGATCACAACACCACAGTGTCCACTCCAGGCCACAAAGTTCCAAAAAGAAAAGTTGTGACGTCCTTGAACAATACATTTGCCACACCATGCAACAAGTCAGTAAATACTTTCCTGTGCTATGAAAAATAACAACAAAAATAATAGCCTATATGTCTTAGAATATTATGAATACTTAGATCCACTTAAGCAAAAGTACTAATTGTTAATTACTGTTTTGTATGATAATTGCTTATGACTGTTTGTTTATATCATATATCCTCATATATTGGATAGATGAGCCAGTATTAAACTGTCATGCTGGCAATGAACTATCAGAAATTAATGAAGCTGATTTAGCTGGTAATTTGGAATTATTGTATTTAAAACACTTATGACATGGACATTTCAGAACTACTGCTCTGTAGCTAAGAATTTGGAATCATGGTTTTAATATAAACAAATAATAATCTTCCTGGAAGTTTATTGTCTATGATAGTAGTATCATTCTTATTGAAAAAATTATATGCTAAAAATCTTTTGCCCATTACTTATACTTTGCTGAATCTTGTGGGTGCATGGGCTCCTCTCTTTCACCCAAATCTATTTAGAGTACATCACAATTTTTGAAAATATTATGCCACAATATCAAATAACACTCTCTGTACGATACGATGATAGCCTTATCATCTTCAAGACATTAAATGAAGTGTCTCCTTACAGCACAAGGGACATCTTTAGCAGCTCTCTCCTAGAAGCTAGCATGCCTCCACCACCGCCAGGATTCCCTTCCATTAAACAGCCAATCTTTGAGGATGTCTCACCCTCAGGTATTAGTGTCATCCATCCCCTTGGGCCATTAGATGAGACTAAGGGAACCTCAGCTCCTTCATTCAGGTAAGATTATTTAGTTGCATCTTTTCTTTTTATTCATGTATTAACCCATTTGCTTGCCCAGTCTCCAGGGTGAGCTTTATTTCAGAGCGAGGCAGCTTCACATAACATACCTTGACTTTTCCCACTCTCTTTTAGTGACTCATTATAAAACTAGAGCTATTTTTGTCTTATAATTTTTGTGTGTTTTATAGTATTTAGAGACTTAACCTGTTCCCGATGGGGCTATTTCGGCTTAAAATGACCGAAATGCCGGGACTTTTGAACGCATAAGCCTAACGCGTCGGGATTCTCGGCCACACTGGCCATGAGCGAGCACGACCTGGTGCGCCTGGCTGGACAGAATAACTCGTCCCCAGCGTGTGGCTCAAAAACTACTAGATGTGATATCTAGTCACCTGTCGTTAACGGGTTAAACGTGTCATACCACAGGCTGTATTGATGCTGTAGTTGACTAAAATTGTAGTATAGGGTCCAAATCAGCTCATTATTTTCTTTATACTCAGTATGATAGAAGTATTGCTGTTTTATGGGAGGACAAAAAGCAACTTGATTTTTTTGTATATTTGTAATATTATGAACTATATAACATCCACAATTAATATAAAATGAAGAGGTAGGGAAGAGAAAGGAAACCTGTGCTTATGACTGTGAGTGCCGCAGTATAGGGCATTCCTACTGGCGCTGGGGCAAACTATAGACACTAGGCATGCTTTGAGTCACCTTCCTCCTCTCGTTCTGCCTGCACATCCTTTATCAACAATACTTTAGAGCAAGAGGTTGGCAACTTGCTATGTGTCATCGCAGTATAAAGACACCATGCAATTCAAGCCTCTCTCCTACTGGTGCTAGAAGAAAATGGTGCCATCAGGGTTTTCGATGTTAGGTAAAATCCATTTTGCTTGTTACGGTAATTATAGTAATTATGACTGCGATTACTTACTTATTACTCATAGAACAATACAATAACACAGTGATCCAAAATCCCCGAACGTCATGGATGTTGTGATGCCAGTAGTCAGCCCAGAGCTCTTGCGTTATGTATGTCATGACATTGTCTGCAATGGGTTAAACCTATTGTTTAAGTAAATGTTAGCCTTTTAGTCTCTGAGTCATAATTATTAGATTAAAAGGATTTCAGGATATTCAGTATCAGAGCATTAACCTGTTTCAGACAATGATAGATTTCCTTGTCTGGTCCCCAGGACTGCACAGCACCTCAAATGGATATTATTTCATATTAAGGGAGCTGATTATAAACTAGAGTTTTATGTTTCTCCTTTTTTATGTTTTACTATATAGGGGGACTTAAAGGTGCCATCTGATTGGTTTAATCTATGTTTTAGTAGACTTAAATTGTAGTATAGGGTCTATATTAGCTCATTATGTTCTGTAATTATATTATATTACAATTTTATGGGAGGACCAAAAGCATCTTTATTTTTTTGTATTTGTGTGCTTTTGTAATCAAAGGGGACACATAACCGTCCCCAATGAAAAATCGCCAGTATATTAGACTGAGAGATCAACATCTTGTTGTATGATGTTTTCAGAAGCTGGTACTCACTCAATACAGACCATGGATGGGCACCCTCCAAGGTTTCATTCCTGCTGGTGCTAGGATTTTAAACTAATTCAATAATGGTGAATCTTATGGCAAATATAGTCATTATAATTGCAATTGCCCTCATCAGTCATGAAATAGAGTTATTACTCATAGTGTAATAAAGAAACATTGATCCCCTCTCACCCAATGTCAAATATACTATGGAAATTATCATTATATACATCATGATGCCAGTCACCAGGCCAAAAACTTTCTCGAAGAAAATGATAACTATCTCTCAACGATTGAATTCAAACATATAAATCAGTGATAATATTGTCATCTTTATTCACTTTGCTCATCATCATTAATCATTAATATCATTCTTTTATAAGTGAACATTTATTATTACTGTTATTATCATACTTCCTCTATTCTTTCCACAGTCCAATGCTGGAGCGAGTGACCAACCGCTTAGAGCAGTCCGTCATGACCCAGCTGGAGAGCATTGAGGATCGTGTGGCTGACAGAATCATTGAACGTCTCACCAAGAAAGATAGGAGAAAGCGGAAGTCAAGGTAACATTCTTATATGTAATTAATAAAACACTGCCACAAATTGAAAGGAAAATTTGTGGCGGTGTTTTATGAATTCTGTTATGAGCACGTTACTGTGTTTGTGTCTTTTGTGATTCATTCTTATATGTATTTGTGTTACAAGGTAGTATTATGTTACAATATGTTACAAAGTAACAACTTAATATCACTTTTTGAATGAGAATTTGTTTCTTATTAGTTTTAATTTGTTTTATTTGGTTGATTTAATTTATTTACCAGTATGTTTTAAATGGTAGTGGGGAAATGAGGATTAGGATATGATAGAAAATATTTTTATAACACTCAAACACCATTCAACATATCAGATTTATTGAAGGATGACATTGAAATATTCTATTGTAGCCTTGGTTGGTCATGGATGAATATTCTGTTGCAAATAAGCAAAATATATTCTCTAAAAATTGCTATTATATAAGAGAGCAAAGAAGAAAATGGAAATATTTTATAAAAAAGCTATATGTGCAGTAATACACTTTTTATAACCAGGCCAGAATGTGTGGTAATTCATTATGATTCCAAAAAGCCCTAATGAAATATGCTTATCTTCAACAAACTTCTTAAAAAGTGTTTCTTTGGCATGTATAACTTTATGTATGTTTAAGAAAAATATGAAACCTATCAGTAAATAATATTAAATTGTGACAGAAAAACCCGTTATACACATGAAGTGGGGAGGATAGTACATAAGAGGGTAAGTGATATTTCTACCATTGTATCGACATGGTAGGGTGTTTTGTCAATTACCCCCCCCCTCCCTTATATTTACAACTACAGATGCTCCATTAGGCATGTGCTTGATGTTGCCCACATGTACAGTCAGATAAAGCAGCCAGCATTTCTGCCATTCAAAACTCAAAATTAAGTTTTTACCTGATGGTATTAGTTGCCACAACTGTCCACTACTGCTTGTTACCTAGAGCTAGTTCCTCATTAGACTATATATTTTGTGACTGACAAGGAGCTGTAGGAGTCCATTGCGGCAAAAAGTGCCTGTATATTAACCCATTCATACCGGATGACGTGCTGACATGTTTTATGGTTTTTGGGTCAGATGCCTGCGGCAAGATATTTGGTCAAGGCCGGCGCTCGGGGTGAGCGAATGGACAGCCCAGGCTCAAGGCTAGGGAGTCTGAGAATCCTGAGGCATTAGGCATATGCATTCGAAAACCATTCAGAGCCGGAATCGCCCCGGCATGAATAGGTTAAATGATCACTTGCCTTGTGTGAAAGCATCCTCAATGTGTGTATATGAACTCCTTACAAGTATAACACTAATATTAAATTAATTTCTTGATTTTTTTTTTTTTTTTCTTTTCCTTCTTTCTTTTCTTCTTATTTTTTTTCTTTCTCTACATATTTTTCATTACTCAGAGGTTGTGATGCATTGCTCAAAGTAACCAGATCATTCTCTGTTGCAGAATGATTGATGAAAATATGTATTATTTTTTTCTGCTTTCAGAGCAAGAAGAATTTCAAAGAAGCACAAGAGTTCCACACCTACAGGTACAGAAAGTGAGAAATCATTAAGTGAAAGTGATTCTTCAGGCAACAATGTCCTTGGCGCGTCTATCATAAATGCCATTTTCAACAAGGATGAAATGAAGTCAATGCTGCAGGGAATAGTTACAGATGCTTTGCAGAGCACACAGAAGGAAAAGATGCCAAGGGTAGGGAAGCACTTGTTATTTATACTTTTTTGTGTCCTTATTGTAAATGTTTATGATGAAGGGTTTGATACATTGTTTTTTTCTTCTTCTTTTTCTTCTTTTATTTTATAAAACCCAATTGTGTCATCCTTTAGGCTGAAAGGAACTATGGTATCCCATATAGCTATATAACATGTTTCACAGAATGTGTTGTTGATGTTAATATTAGATATCTCAATAAGATTATACCAAGCTTGCAGAACAATCAGATTAGCAAATGTTAATGGCCAACTGTACATGGAATATGATAATTTATAAATATTACCAGTGCGGCATTCATTAATGTAATTTTACTTCTCTATCTTTCAGAGAAGTAAACGGTTTAGCACTGCACCCACAAGCTATCAAGAAAAGGTGCTTCCATGCAGTGATCCTCGGAAACCTCTAGGAGATGTCACAAATGTTTACCAGCTAAGCGACACCGTGTGCATGAAGAAAGAGGAAGACCTGTCATTCGCATCTCAAAATCCCGTGCTGCAAAAACAGGATCCGTCCGACATGGATATTGACTATGATCTTGTAAGAAACCTTCCAATAACCAGCACAGCTTTTGTTGACACTCGAGCTGTCAGGAGATCTACTCGTCTCTCAACAAGGCAGAGCATCCACAAGTCCCTGTTCCCCAAAATAGACAAAGAGGTGTTAACTTCTTCATTTCAACTAAGTGAGAGGAATATGACTAGGAATGACTTTGATTTATCTCATGATACCACAGCCATCTTTAATAATGGTAGCTCTCCAACCCTGAAATCTCGTGAAGCAGATGTGAAAGTAAGCGAAGAAGCAGATAACAAAGAAAATGTGACCCTAACAGGTCTTCGATCTCCAACCTTTTTGAAGGAAGAGTCTCAAGTGGAAAGTTACAGTCAGCCAATGAATATCACTCTCTCTTCACCCTTACAAATTGACAGAATTCTCAAGAAGGACACAAACCAGGGAGTTAGGAGGTCCTCAAGATTTGCTGCCATAAAGGCCACTCAACGTAATTTTGAGATCTATAAAGGACAGAGTCCTCTTAGTAATATGTGCAAAAGCAGGCGTTCCTCTGTTTCCTCTAGAAAAAAGAAAGGTAATACAATGTCTTCTTGTTTGTATTGTGACCATATTTGTTGTTAGATACAGTGATAATTGGGTTTTCTGAGTGCATATTCTATTACCAAGAAATTCATCACCACCACCACCACCACTACCCTCTCTCTTTCTCTCTCTATTTAATGTGAAATAAAAGTTGTTTCATTTTGGAAGAGGATAGTAGAGATCTAGATAATAATAATTTTTCTTCTTACAGCACCATCATCAGCAAACGTCACAGTTTGTGTTGCACCAACAGACGTTTCAGCCTTGAATGAGACTGATGGAAAGTGGCAGTTAGTGGTAAGCCCTCACCTCCAGAAGCAACACAATGACAAAATTCTTCAAATCTTAAATACTGGATCCTTGAAAACACTCCAGCAACTTCCCACTGTAGGACCCAAGACAGCCATGGTTATACACAACTTCAGGTTAGTTTTTGGAGAGGAAAATGGCGTGATTTGGTTCACGGTTGAGCTTTGCTTTCTCTTTCTCTCTTTCTCTGTCTCTTCTTTCTCTTTATCTCTTTCTCTTTCTTCCTTCCTTCCTTTTTTAATTTCTCTCTCTCTCTCTCTCTCTCTCTCTCTGTTTTCCTCTTTTGGAAGAACTGCTTTTACTTCATATACGTGTGGCAAATATAACAAACAGTTTGATATCACACTTGTCTCTATAACTGGTATATTATGATACCAGAACAGATTACTAAACATTTGATGTCTTTCTCTCCTCCCAAGGCAATTTTATGGGGAATTTAAGTCTGTTGAGGATCTTAAAGATGTACCTGCACTGCCCAAGACTTATTACACAAGATTCATGAAGGTGAGGTCCTTGTATTTGTTGTTTTATGTGGCATAGAATATTTACCCTTTTTCTGGTCAAGGTAATTTTGATCTTGTGCATGATGTTTGAAGAGAATAGACCAATGGAAAGTATGTATATTATACTTATTCCAATTGCTATAATCTCTTTAATTTCATTGTCACATGTAGTATTTTGTATCTCTTTTGCCTTAGGAATCTAGACCTATGGTTTCTTGGTTTATACTTTGAAAGTTCTTATTCAATTGAATTCTTGAAAGGTTATGTGCATTCTAAAGTGTGATGCCTGAATAATTTTTTCATAATATGTTGTCTTACCAGGTCTATTCTTCATCATGTATATGTTGCTTTTAATTTTTTTTTTTTTTTTTTTTTTTTTGATACTCATATATATGACAGGATTATCACATTTTCCTTTCATAATGAAACCTGAAAGAGAAATGTGACCTTTATATTTATTTAGTAATCATTGTGATAGTCTATGATTCAGTAAAGAAAATATTCAGATATTTAGTTTAATGTACAAACAATTTTTTTTTTTTCCAATACTTTTGCAGGCAAATATAATGGACCAACTCTGCTTTTAGCTGGAAGTTTCTCCAAAGAACGTACCTGGACAACTCTTTGGTATCAGAGTTTAGAAGTTTCTCCCAAGGAAAAGTACCTGGACAACTCTTTTTGTTTTGAGTTAACCGCAGATACCATTTTGAAAACAAGCTTCTGTACAAAATTAATATTAAGCATTTTATGAGTAATGGAAATTTTAAAAGATATTGCTCATCAGGCTTTGTATATTTTATTTGGTTTTGTTAAGAAATATATTATTTGACTTTATAATATAGCTGTAAGTAGATAACTTTAAGATTTTTTTTTTTTATCATAGATTATTCATAGATTATGAATTTTTCCTATGTAAGTAAGTGCAGGTGTATACACTTTGGTTTGTGTGACAAGATTTGTATACATTCTTATCTCATTATTTGTATTATCATGTACTTGCGCTTTCCATTATTCTTTACCTCTATATGAAAATATTTTTATTTGCTCATGTAAAATTTATCCAAATGTTTGTTTACGAATTTGATCAATTATATTTGCTCACGACCATCACCCAACTCTTCCTCTTTCACTTCTTTGGGGTATGTCCTGTTTGATATTATTCACATACCACTATGGCACTTGCTTAATGGGAAGGGACGATTTTTCACCCCAATACTTTATCGTCTGGAGTTTTGAAAATCACTCTGGTCTATCTTCTAAGCCTCTGAAATGCGCATCAGGTATTACGGAAGATGATATCTTGACCTCAGAATGTTCCTAGCTACTTAGTGGCTTTCATTTTGCAAGGGTAGCAGGCCTACAGGTGTTGCATCCTGTTTGCAAGATGATTTGCTTTTTTTCTCTTTGATATGTGTCAAAAAAATGATTTATTGCTGTTAAAGGAGGTGATCTTTTCTTTCTATTTAACCTGGAACATTTTTTACATATTTGTATATGAATTTTTTCTTTATTAAATTTAGCTTTCTTTGATTACTTGAAGGTTTTATTTATCAACTATCCCATGAAGAGTATGTAGAAGTATATTATATATATATATATATGTATATAT
>BOPN01002638.1:177500-180000 GCA_017312705.2 Penaeus japonicus | reverse complement strand
TATATCAGGGGATTCTACAGTGTGAGTGAAAGAGTAGCTTCTGTAAAACTGAAATTAAACGAATGGTATAACCTAAAAAATATCCAAGTATATGCTCCCACATGCAGCCATAGTTATTAGGTGATGGAGAGCTTCTATTAAGATGTGCAAGCAGCTACCGACAGAGCAAAAACCCATTTTACCGTAAGCGTTATCAATAAAGCAAATGTCGGTAGTGACCATAGACTGGTCAGAAGTAGAGTTAATTTACAGCTAATAAGGGAACGGAATAAGCTCACACAGAAGCCACTCGTTAATCTAACATTAAGAATAAGGCGACAAAATTTAGTCTTACCATCCGAAACAGATACTCAGCTTTCGAAGAAGATTTTGACAAAGACCAAATGAACGACCACTGCAGTGAGAGAATAAAGGAAGCTGCACTTGAAAAAGGCGGTGGAGACGAAAAAGAAAAATTCAGAAAGCTTTCGGTAGAAAGAAAAAGGCTTATGAAATAGCGCAGGGAAATGAAAACAACGTCAATCACATACAAAATAGAATCAGCAGAGTTAACTAAGACGATAAACAAAGGAAAGTGTGCGAAAACATACGAAAAATAAATCAAGTTCTGCTTTCGGGCACCAGCGTTAAGACAGCAAAGAGGAGACTCAGAATAGGGGGAAAATAAAAGTACGCAGTAAAGAAACCCGATGGAGAGATGACATACAATAAAAATTAAATTATCAAAGTCGTAGAAGACTTCTATTGCGACTTATACCATTCAAATGATCAACCACGTACGGAGACAAACACAAGAATTGGAGATGTCTCTATAAAAGGGGCACTAAAAGGCATGAAAAGAGGAATTAAAAAGGGTACTAAATAAAAAGGCATGAAAAAAAGGAAATAAAAAGGGTACTAAATAAAAAGGGCACTAAAAGGCATGATAAGAGGAAAAAAAGGGCACTAAAAGGCATGAAAATAGGAAAAACACCATGAGAAGAGGGCATTAGTGTAGATCTTATTCAAGATGCAGGAGAGATTGCGGCAGTAAAACCGGCCAATCTTTTTAACAAATGTCTAAGAGGAATCCATAGATGCCAATATTGTGGTATTTAGCGACACGGCACTTTTCTGAATTATTATCTAACTGACTTTGCATAATCATGTAGTTATCTATTCTATTAACTATTTTCCAATCAAGGTTGGTCTTTCAAAATGTTTAGGAATATACTAGTATCGCTGAAAAAAATTGTCGTTTTCTCTAATCTAGCATATTAGATTCTTTGTATTTTGTGGGCAACTATGCTAAATATGACAGTTCATGCTTTAACCTCCACAAATACGGTATTACTTTAAAAAGGCTAGGTGCTTCTGTGGACGACCAATAATAGAATCAGTACCAAAGGAAGGGAATCACATAACAAAGTAAAACAGACTATAAAGACAAAAGTAAGCCACTCACAAGCCTCTGCAAACACATCCTAGAGATGAACAAGGTTTTTTTTCCCGTTTGAGGTTAAAATAGATAATAACAATAAATATAATGTTGAATAATCCATGAGGGTTATAATCAAAAATAAAATTAAAACCTATACAAAATGACTAGTCAAACTAATAATGAATGAGAAAAATATCACTTAATACAATTTCCTATTCATAAGATGCTGCCCATTGATATTAATATTAGACTACTTTATCATCAGGATATATAAGTATTTATCACTATTTACATCTTACAATAGTCTGTCATTTCCTGAGATTTTAAAACTGCATTGTCTTCATTGGTGTATCACGCGTCTGTTGCAATAGCCAATTAATTAATCAGAAGAGTCAATAGGGAAAAGTGTACATTTCCATATCCATATTTCGCTTCTAGCCAGCCAGGAAGGGGCTAGGCCTATCCCGACTTACTCACGACAGGTTTGGTTGATTTGCTTGAGCCACACTTTTCGAGGTCCTCCTACAGGCCTCCTCCTCTCAGGATTGTCTCTGAAAGGACAGCCTGATGGATCGTCCACAAGGACTTGAGCCAAGTGTATGTATATCCTGTATTGGTGTTCCCACATTGTGGAGTAACAGATTCTAAGATCATCTCATAGCATAGCCATTGATTGAATACATGGCCAACTGTACAGATTTACATGACCCCATGGCACAGGCCATAAAGCAAGGCCACATATATCTGGGCCTTGAAAACATGTAGTTCGGTCATTCTGCATAGATACCAGGACTTCCAGATTTTACAATCAAAATAGTTCATGACTTTTTCTGCCAGACTAATCAGTCTCATAATTAAGATACATAGAGTTCTGAATAACTACAATACCCTTGCTGCAAGCAGTCTTCAAGTACCTAGATGATGGTTTTATCTAGACCATGCATGTGTTGCACAGGGTTGGTGTAGGTTACTATCTTGCCTCACTCCAACAGCATGTTTTCAGTACCAGTGTAAAGGCTTGCCATTAGTCCAATAATCTTATGAGGTCAACGTAGGATGCAAGTAGTCCTCGACATCAGT
>BOPN01002638.1:162500-167500 GCA_017312705.2 Penaeus japonicus | reverse complement strand
GAAAAAGAATGAGGAGCATAGAGGTGGAATAACCCGCTAGTTACGATGATAACATCATAAAAAAATAAGACGGGGATAACTGACAATATTAAATGAACGGGATATATTACCAATGACTTCAACTTCTGAGGTTAATGCATAATCCGTACAGTGCACCATCATACCGAGACCAAATAAAGAGTTGAACTAGGGAAAAAAAACATCAGGTAAAAATGGAGTAGTAACACTCAAGTTGATTTTAAGCCCCCCCCCCCCCCCCCCCTTCGCATAGGTCTAAGCCTCCGCCATTCAGCCAAGCCCCCCCCCCCCTCCCATCCCATTGCCACATGTCAAGGAGGTCGTGACCTTCTGGCATGCGGAGGTCACACATTCCCGATCGAAAATCCTGGCAGCGGTTACATCCAGTTGTGGTCACGTCACGGCGTCAAGTCACCCCCGCCACCGCACTTCGACTTGTAAATGCTTTGAGCACGACCTCTCCTTAAAGGAAAGCCATTTGAGCCTTCCATCTGCCAGACAAAAACTGTATTTTCTATTTTTTATTGGACTTTTCCACTCGGTTCCGTGGTTCCCTGACTTTCTGTGGTGAAAACGCTGTTTCCGTCATGTGTTCGGTGCTCTCATGAATGAGCACCGGAATAAACAGACACAGGCACGCAAATTAAATGTAAGTTTTATCAGATGTATACAAAACATTAAATTCTAGCCTAATGTAGAGCACGTGATCAGAAGAATGTGGATAGACCAAACAAAGAAATTATAGTACTATGTTTCCCACCCTACAGTAACGGGCAGGAGCTTTCACACTGACAAACAATGGGTTGAAGGAAGGTCGTCAGATGGCGGCCTGCTCGTGCCACCTGCTCCCTTCCGCAGCATTTAGACACGTTGCATCCTAGTTTTCCACCGTCGAAACTTTTATATCAGCGTCTTCGCTCCAAGATCAGATGGAATTCCGATGCTGACGATCGTCAACTTATACACATTAACATTTTAATGAGAAAATGTCACCCTTTGCTCCGCGACACGACAGGAACCTTTCCAGAGGCAAGGTTGTGCGGGTCACACCAAGCCGGGCCGGGCCAAAGGTCGAGTGCGGGTGAAAGGCAAAGCCGCTGGTGGTAGTGCCGCGAAGCATAATACATCTGTCGAGTCTAACTGATGTAATTCCCGGTGCTTCCTCAGAATGAACTTCCAAAACAGTCATTAAGCTGAAAAGGAAGTCACAGCCGGGTGCAGAAACCAGGTTCGGAGTCCTAGATTCGGCTGCGAGTGAAAGGAGTCTCCCGGTGGTGATAGACAGATGAAGACTCCCAACGTGTTTATGACCCCGTCCCGGCAGACTGGTGTCGCGTCTGGCCGGAAACATTCCTCACGTGAGAACGAGTTACCTTCGGCATTTTAGTTTGATCTGTTTTTGTCGCGCCCCGAGACTGCCATTGGCGAAGGTCGGGCCACGGTGAGCTCTTTCTCGCATTGAATCTTCGCTCCCACATGGCGTCCTGCGCCCGGCTGGCACTGGGAAGGCATCTGATGCTCTCTCATTCCTACCTTTCTTTTCACATTTGTTTTCTGTCTTCTTTTTTCACTTATCATAATAAAATGAATAGCTAAATTATGTACACCCACCTTTCAACCACAACAATAAAGCATCTATCAAAGAAAGTTCGTAACAATACATCCTCAAGCACACGCTGGACTGACAGGTTATTTATACAAGAAAATCGCCAAAGACTTCATGATGAAGGGCTTAGTTACTCATGGCACGGAGGGAAGGCTACCTCTACCTCGCCCGATGCTCGCTAGATGGCAGTAATTTATCAGCATTAGCCGACGGCCCTGGGACATTCCGACCACACCAGGATGCTGATTTAGACGTAATTTCCATTCATTAGAATTCTGGATTTAAAAGAAATTGTCTGATTACAGCATTTATAGAGATATTTAAAGAATGCGAATCGCAGCTGGGAAGAAAAAGACAAATCTCAAGATTCGGGCCACCTGTGCATGAATAGTCCCAGGAGGCGGGTCGGGAAAGCCATCTATGATTATTTATCATGAACAGGATTTGGAATAAGTGGATGCCTGATATAATACAATCTTTTACGTCAGCAGAAAATTACATGAACATTATGTCGAAGCTCGTTGAAATAGTGAAATCTTTTAAAAGTGCAATGATGTATAAGCACCATGAACGAGATTAGTGAGTAATAGTTTCCCAAACCTTCCCCCAACATGTACATGCACCGCCGGTTTGGGAATGCATGAGGTGTCTCTCTGGCGGAATGCAGAACTATTCTGCATCAACTAGCCTCGAAGATGACTATCTATCTGGCATAAGAGAGAATCCCCCCCCCCCCTCCTCTAAATGGGACTTTATCGTAAACACATGGCAATAAGTCAAAGGTAGGCGATTATCGACGGAATGCTGAACAGTTTTACGACACTGAATTTCACAATCACTATGATGATAGCCTAGAAACCTAGCAGGGAACTGCCACGATTTTTCAATCTATCAAGCGGTTGCAACATAATTTTCGCAGTAGCAGATGCAAATACGCTGGAAGTTCGAAATAGCAAAGTCCCTCATACGACTTACTACCGCCCAGTCTCCCGTGGAAGACCTAGCCATTCACTGCTGTGTCCCAGGAGACGTAACAACTGTAGCAGGTCCTCAAAACACGCCCAGCGGGAGCCGGCCATACCGAACGTCCAATTTAGCCGTATAAGGATTCTGGGGATTCTGGGTGTGTATGATCCTTGTGCTGCCTGGCTTTGCGGGCGGCCACCGTGGCAACTCTCACACGGGTCAGAGCCCATAATCAGGCACCTGCTTGTATTGAATTGACTCAGAATTATGGAAAAACTTCTCTTGATTACTGGTCCACCAACAGACGCAAAATGTTTAGATTCAGTTACAATAGCCGCTTCGGTTCTTATGTTCATTCATTGATCTATAGGGTAGTCTCTCAAGGGTGCTTTCATTTCACTCCCCACCTGACGCATCTAAGCCTCTCGAGACCTACCGGGATCCTGTAGCAAAGGAGAAGGAAAGGGGTCACCGCTCCACTGAGGAAAGAGTCAGCAGGACCTCGAGAAGGCTGCTATAGTGTCGCATCGTAGTAGCGAAGATGTACTTTTGGAGTTTTCTTAAAAGCGGCTCCTTCGCAACACAATTAAGCGTATGCAAATATATACAAACGTATATAAGCAGGAGAGGGAGCGTCCTTCACTCTAATGGGCGAGCGAAGCGCCACAAACACCCGACGCAGAGAAACCTCTCTGCTGCAACGACCACTTTCGACAACAGGCGAAGATCTAGTCTCGTTCGTTATTGGAGCTTTGTAAGAAATGGATAATAATAATAATAAAACTCCACTAAAGTGCTTCCTTGGCAATCAACACCAAATAAAAACAGTACTAATAATGCAGGAATTAATGGTTACCATCTCTTTCTTTGCCATTCGATGGAAACTTCTAACTTTTTCTTTGCTAACAGGGTGATAAAACGTGAGACCTATATATCTACAGGTATCGGATCTGTTCAATATTCTTGTCGTATGACGCAAGACCGTCGCACAAGGTATTGCTGTTCGGTGAGTAGCTGCAGGAACTGCCCCTTGTCAGAAGGAGACCGGTCAGCGTAGTTCGTAGTTATGATCTGATACCGTTTACCATGACCTTGTGGTAGATGCACTTTTCGTGTCTTGGTTGTAACAACAAAACATCAGGTCTTGGTGAAGTTACAGAGCCTTGATGGTTATCTGCAAGTCCATGTGAAAGTTCTGGTGTCCAGTGGATATTTGTGACGTCCTTATGGAAATGTTTACAAGATATTCGCAGCGATAGCAAGACCGAATACTGAATACAATGCAAAGACATTAACGGGCAGTCCTAAAACCATGCCTGTATGGCTCGGTCTTAAAGCGCTAGTCGGTCTGAGTTATACATACAAGTCCCAGATGGTACCAACATGACTCAGCTGGTGATAGTTAGAGGCCCAGATGGTAGTGTTAATGCTCCAGATGGTAGTTTAAATAACACATAGGGTCTTTTGCCAGACTTATACGATGGATCCACTGTCTGTTTATGTTTATTTTGTGGACCAGGTGTGTGTCTTGTAGAGAGGGGAGGTTAAGAGCGGTCTCAAGTGGCGAGCAAGACGCCGAGTGCTAGGCCAGATACCTGAGCGAAGGATCGAATGTTTTCTCCAAATAATCACGGGCGAGAAACAAAAGACTACGAGCGGGGGCGTGGAGTGAGCAACGCCGATGGACTGAGAAGAAAAGCAATAATGAGACGTAATATTACCGCGCGCGGAAGGAGGAGGCGGAGGAGGAAGAAGAAGAAGAAGTAAGGTGAGACGCGAATGCAGTGTTTATAGAAGGACTCGGACTTGAGGATGCAGGCTTGAACGCTTTAAACATCCCTAGTCTGAGTAATAAAACCGCGCCTTCAAGAAGAGCATAGTAGGTCAAGCTCGAGCTAGAAGGGAAGGAAGGCGTGGTGGCGGCACGAGGGGCGAGGTTAGCTCACTGAGGAAATGCGGAGAAGCCAGTGATGGAAGATCAATTCCATTGGAAGGAAATACGCCAAGAAGGTAAACAGGTGGAGACCCCATCTATAGCAGGTGGCAGGTGGATGGGGAAGTGGTGGGTGGGTGGGTAGGTGGGGTGGGTGGGTGGGTGGGCCAGTGGCGATCCGTGGCAAGGAGGGCGAGGGAGACGGTGAAGGGGCGGGAGGGCGGTTCTTGGAGGACGGCACCGATTCAGGCTATGAGTCAGAGGGACAGGAGGTCAGAGGAGAGAGGGGCATGAAGGGTCAACTCACGGGTGCCATCAGCCTCATCATCATTATCATAGTCACATACCTTTTAAATACCACTACCTTGCAATGAACGCAAAAACAAAAAGCTCCGACAGTGCACAAGGAGGAGGGATCAAAAGCAGGATAAAACGACGGGAAAAAGGCAAGTGAAAGGGTGAGAATAGGGGGAGGAG
>BOPN01002638.1:120000-130000 GCA_017312705.2 Penaeus japonicus | reverse complement strand
GGCCAAACGGGCCTCGAGTGAAGGGAACAATGGTGCCCACTGTCTCGCCGCCGCCTCGCCCCTCACGGCTTCGGCAGGCGGCGACCAGGCTCCCACAGGAGTATCAGTCTGTGCGGAGAGGGAGGCGCCTGTAAGTGTATTCCTGTCGCTCTTTGCTCTCTCGCTTTCTCATTTTCATTTCCATTTCCATTTCTATTTTCTCACTCTTTCTCTTTCTCTTTCTTTCTTTCTCTCCCTCCCTCCACTTTTAAGCCATAAAACAATGCAATGACACCAAAAAATATAAGGAAATACTATCTCAATCAGTAATCACAAACAATCGTCAGTTACAATCGTCAATCGTCTCACTAGCACAACAGCAATCGGAAATTAACCGACGCCTTTCCAAAGCACGTAACATTTCGGAAACAATGTAATCTACTTGTCGCGACACACGGAACATATGAATTCAAGGTTGAGCAAAATTATCCGTTTCCTGGATAATTATTTAGGCGCATGCGGTTTGTCTTTGTTCACGCGGATATATTCTTATAAAATTGACCAAAACAAAACGCTTTGTTCCCTTTATTGTTTAATTGACTATTGTTCACCCATTGTAATTTCTCGAAAATGCGTGGCGTAATAAGATAAAATAAACTTGAGAAACCGCAAATACTCAGAAATAAAGCAAATAACGTTGTTGTTTTTTTTCCTAAAATGAGAAAGTAAACTCCAACCACCATAAGCAGTATATTTTTCTTGCGAAACCAAGCGACAAAGACACAGACTAGCGAGATACCTGGTAACCCAGATGATGACGTCATAACCAACCGAGATGACAAGACCTTGACTTTTTTTCACTGATTCTACTTCAAGGCGCTGCCTGCTAAATCAGGTTTGAACCCGACAGGAGCAGTCGAGCAAGCAAGACATCTCAAAATTAGGAAGTCGAATCTGAACCCTTTCCCAAAGCATCCGATCGCCCCTAAATCAGCCGCCAGTCCCTTAAACGCGAGCGCATCAGAGGAATGAACCCAGACCTTAGGCAGTTGCGTGCCGGAATGCGGGAGTACAAGGTCTCGGGGTCTGGCCCGTGCTCTGCTTGCCAAGACTCACGCAATCCCAGGTTCAGCGAGGACGAGAGAGCAAAGAGCAGGACGGCAAGCACGTTTGTGGGACCTGCGTGTGTTTCAGGAGGAAGCGCTTACAAGATTCGGCGTTGATAGATCCCGGATTTGGAAGGATTTGTTTTTCTATTTGTACTTCTATTTCATCCTTCCTTTCTCTCTCTCTCTCTCTCTCTCGCTCTCTCTCTCTCTCTCGCTCTCGCTCTCGCTCTCGCTCTCGCTCTCGCTCTCGCTCTCGCTCTTGCTCTTGCTCTTGCTCTTGCTCTCGCTCTTGCTCTTGCTCTTGCTCTTGCTCTTGCTCTTGCTCTTGCTCTCGCTCTCGCTCTCGCTCTTGCTCTTGCTCTTGCTCTCGCTCTCGCTCTCGCTCTCGCTCTCGCTCTCGCTCTAGCTCTCTCTCTCGCTCTCGCAGTCGCTCTTGCTTTTGCTCTTGCTCTTGCTCTTGCTCTTGCTCTTGCTCTCGCTCTCGCTCTCGCTCTTGCTCTCGCTCATTATCATTAATTTTATTATTTTATCATTTTATCTTTACTTTTATCTTTATTTCTATTATATTTCTATTTACTTTTCTCTCTCCCTCTCCTTCAACATCGTTTTTTCATCTCCATCTCCATCTCCCTGACAGTTTCCACCTTCGAGTCCATATGAGAGCTCGCTGTCTGGCCGCCCGAAGCTTTAAAAAACCCCGACCAAAGCTCGAATCGACGAAGCTGCAGCTCATCGGAAATCGCCGCCCGCCCGCCCGCCCGCCCCGAGAGCCTCCGACCGGGAACAGGACTTCACGTAACACAAGGCGGGACTCCCGAGATCCAGCAGCTGCTATGACGAAGGGCGTTATGTCATTACGGTGGAAGTTTTTGTTTGTTTTTGTTATGAAGTGAGTTGTTCGTGCTGAGGACTGTGACGCATTATGTATATGTGTTGTGTGTGTGTGTGTGTGTGTGTGTGTGTGTGTGTGTGTGTGTGTGTGTGTGTGTGTGTGTGTGTGTGTGTGTGTGTGTGTGTGTGTGTGTGTGTATGTGTATGTGTATGTGAATGTGAATGTGCATGTGCATGTGCATGTGCATGTGCATGTGCATGTGCATGTGTATGTGTATGTGTATGTGTATGTGTCTGTATGTGTGTGTATGTGTGTGCGTACGTGCGTGGGTGCGTGCGTGAGTGCGTGCGCGCGTGTTTAAGTACACGAGTGCGTGCGTGTGTGTGTGCATAAGCACATGTGCGTGTGTTTGTACCGCGCAAGAGATTAAGATAGAGAAACATAGTTAAAAAGCCATGTTAATAAGTCTAAATGATTCTACAGACATACAGATAGTTGGATACCCAAATAGATAGACATATAGCGCGATACGAAGATAAAAGGACAGATAGCAAGGCCTGACAGACGCGCTGAAAGACGACCGACGGATTACAGAGCAACACACACACAGACGAAGAGTGCGTTCCTTGCCTCCCCGCCCATCGCTCCTCGCAAGCGCTCCCAACCGCCCAATTAATCGCGATCCATCACCCTCGCGGCGGAATTGAAAACGGCTCGTCACTTGCAAGAGGGCACGGACCCCCTTCTTCGCTTGCAACGCATTGGGACAAGGTTCTTGCACGAAGAGACTGACTAGGACATCTACCCTAGGATCTTTCACTCTAGCATCCTGGGGAGTTGGAAAACTCATTGTCGTGTGTTGCATGTCTCAAGTTCCACAAGGGACGTCTTGCAACACGCGGATATCATATGCAGTATCACATCGCACGCAATGAATGGCTTAATAACATCCTATCACAGTGTGATTTATCTCCCTTATGCGCCAGGGTAATTACCTTCTTATTATCTTAATCACGCAATTACTTCTCTCGCTTCTATCTATCATAATCATTCCCGGTGTTCTCTTTATTATAGCTGAGTGATTTAAATGGAATAATTTCATTTTCAGTCTGCAGTTACGTTTAAAAAAGAGAGCCGGATATACATTCAACGTGAAGAAGCTATACGTGCATGCATTCCTTCCAGAATAAGATGAGAATATGATGTTATACACTTACGAAACTATGGATCCCCCCCTTTTCACATAAGAACAACAGATTCACCGAAAATCGATTCATGTCACAAAAGTCCAGGAATTCGCTTCGCCTTTTTGGACTCGCTTCGAAACAGCGCCCGGTAGGCATCTGGCTCTCAATGCCGGGCCGTCCTCCGCTTGTCACGTTGCTCCGGGCACGGACGAGAGCTGCTCTGTAATTTGGCCGAAAAAAGTGTCCTATAACTCAGCTGCTCGCAAATTTGCTTCTCTCGTCCGATATCTTCCGCCGTATTCGTCCTATTTCGTCCATTTCAGACGCATGCTAAAAGTCTTTCGGATTTTCAGTCGCTCAAAATTACATGATTATTACCGTGAGTTACTAATTTTGGTGAATTACTTATTAATTACTCATTTCGATAAACTACTCCATCATTTCGCTCTGCAAAACATAATTATTCTGATGAATTGCTGTAAAGTTCGAGCATCAGACGAACCGGGAACGAGTGGCATCGACGCAATCATGGCTGTTCCGCCCGGAGTCGTGAGGTACATGACACGCCGTGAGTACTCGGGGGGGGGGGAGAAGGTGGCGAGGGCAAGAGGGGGGATAGGGGGAGGGGGGAGAAGGTGGCGAGGGCAAGAGGGGGGATAGGGGGAGGGGGTGAAGGTGGCGAGGGCAAGAGGGGGCGAATAGGAGGGCAGGGCAAGAGGGGTGGGGTGGGGGGGCTCTGTTCTAGTCATAGTGCAGAGGTCTTGTCTGTCTGTGTCTTAATGGTTTGCCACCAGATTAATATCTCTTCCTTTATTAGGCAATGGGTTTCCGTTTTCTATAGTCAAAGGAATTGCCTTTCATCACACTCATCACATATACATATTTATATGTGTACAGTATATGCATTTATATATATATATATATATATATATATATATATATATATAAATTTATCTATCTATCTATCTACCTAACTATAAACACACACACACACACACACACACACACACACACACACACACACACACACACACACACACTCACACACACACACATATATATACATATATATATACATATATATACATATATATATACATATATATAATATATATACATATATATATATACATATGTGTGTGTGTGTTTGTGTGTGTGTGTACGTTTGCGTGTGCGTGTATGTGTACGTGTACGTGTACGTGTACGTGTACGTGTACGTGTACGTGTACGTGTACGTGTACGTGTACGTGTACGTGTACGTGTACGTGTGCGTGTGCGTGTCCATGTGCTTGTGCGTGTGCGTGTCCATATGCTTGTGCTTGTGCGTGTGCGTGTGCGTGTGCGTGTCCATGTGCTTGTGCGTGTGCGTGTCCATGTGCGTGTGCGTGTGCGTGTGCGTGTGCGTGTGCGTGTGCGTGTATATGTATACCAACGAACAAGCAATTCCCGGCCAAAGACCGCACACTGCTTCTATCAACAGAATGAACATCGATCAGCTCCTGTCAACTACTAAAAGCCAATCACAGCAAAATATGTCGGTGTGTCAGATTTCACCTTCCTTTGTTATGCAACCTCTTGCATTAAATATGCCAAGGACGCAATTTTACGAGCAATCAAATGCCTGATTAATCCAGTAAAAATGTCTAGTTCCCGGAGGATGAAATAATTAGTAGAATTACTTAGACTTTGTTAACTACATAGGTAATACGACTTTGCTAACTATACAGATCCCCGTCTTTTCGTGGTGGAAATGAGAGCTTCAGCAATACAGTATTTTACTCTTTGTCTATACACTCTTTCTCTCTCGCTCCTCTTTCTGTCTCTCTAACATTCCTTATCTTATCTTCCCTTACCTCCCCTTTCCATTCCTCTTCTGCCCCCATCCTTGCTTATCCTTTTTTTTAGGATTACCAACCCGTTCCTGTTTCCATATCTATATTTTCCTTCGTTATTTCATTCTCCTTCCCATCTCCCCTTCACACATTTCTCTACCAACCTTCCTTTCTGAAAAGCATATTGTTCCCAAAGATGATATCCATTTACTCTCTTATTATCTTTTTTTTATTTGCTCCCCCTCTCTTTATTGTCTCTCCCTCTCACTTTTTTTCTTCACTCCCTATCTCTTTTCTTCTGCCAAACGTGATATCCATTCACACTCGAGGCATTACATTCCATCTCCGACCTGCAGTCTCGCCTATCTACAAACAAACCTACGTATGAATCTACATCTATATAGAATAGATGCAGATGTAGATGTGGATGATACAGATGACACATAAGCAGTCGTGGATATAACATGAGTAACACACTTGCATTCACAAGCCCACTCCAATCCATCTACGTCCAAACAAAACAAAACCTGCAAATGCCAACTTACGTGCAGAGGGAGATGCCGTCTTTAAGGGCATGTCCGAAAGCTAGCTGGTCGGTGAGGCCTTCCGCCGTGGGGAACTCCAGGGGCATCTTCGTGACTCCCTCCACCCAGTCGCACGCCTCTCTGGCTCTGTTTATGTCGAACTTGGCTTGGCTCTGTCGGGGCGGAGACGGAAGAGGCAATCAGTTAGGGAGTCTTGTTAAGTTAGGAGATCCTGTGCACATAAACAGGGAAATGGACAACAACAAAAATAAGGACAATAAAACAACAACAATGCAAGCAAGGGTGTGGCCCCTATACAATGGATAGCATGCTATGCGCTATACATTAAGGGCGTGTCTGGTTGCATTTTATACGAACCTCGTTCACGGTAAGCATTAGCCATGCCTGTCCGAATATTGTGAAAATATATGTATTTCTTGGCTTGGTTAATGATCTCTTCACTTGGTAACCTACATCTAAGCAAAGAAAAAAATACTATCCATGAACGATCACAAAAGCGACAGAAAAGCTTTCCTCTGTGGCAAGGAGCCGAGTGGTAGTAGTTGTTTGTGTATATCTCGTCTGACTAGAGGCATTTAAGGGAGACGGCAAACTACGTGAGCTTTTACATTAGGGGAGCTCTGAGATTCTCCCAGTCTCTCTCCTCCGGATTATATGCGTTGAGTTATATAAGACGAAAGGTAAAACTGCTGCTACAAATTAGAGGTGCTGAAATTTCTCACAAGATGTACTTGTGCATGCCAGCGTCAAGAGGCTAGGCTGACGGAGACGCACCTGCCTTGATCACCAAAATGCACGTTTTGCAGACATGAGTGGATAATTACTCATGTATGTATTATACCATACCCGAAGTGTCCCATTCCTGTGTAGTTACACACTAACAACATGCTTAGTGTATAACTTACAACTAACATGGAGAGCAAATGTGAACTAGTAAGCTTTTTCAGAACCTGAAAGAAGAAAGAAACAGCACAATAAAGGGAAAGGCTGACACGAAGACCGGGAAAGGAAAAGTTAGAATAAAGATGAGACCAACTGTGTAAGAAGCGATATAAATGCAATAAGACCGTAAAAATAAATTTTGCTTCTATCAATTCGAAGATATATAAATCAAATCAGAAAATAAAGGTCAGAGACAAGAAAACATAAGGTCACAGTAATCGCTTCTAAGGTCATGGATTGTACTCGATGACCTCAGTCATCATTTCAAGCCCGGAATCTCATTCCCTCTCTTCCTCCATCCCTCCCTGATTCCCTCCCCCTCCCCCCTCCCTGTCCCCTCCCCCTCCCTCCCTCCCTGACTCCTCCCCCTCCCCTCCCTCTCCTTCTATTTCTTCTTCTTCCTTTCCTTCCTCTCCTTCTATTCCTTCTCCTTCTTATTCTTATTCATAATATCCTTCCTTTTCTCCTTTCTCTTCCTCATCTTCATCTTCTTTTTCCTTTTTTTCTTCTTCCTCTTCCTCTTTCTCTTCCTCTCCTTCACCTTCGCCTTCTTATCGTTCCCCCTTATCTCTTTCCTTCCCCCACCCTCCTCCTCGTGGGGCGCATACCATCCTTCCTCCGTCGAGTTGCGTCACGCCCTTTGGGTTCATCCGCCCGCAGGTCAGCCCCATGCAGCGCCGACCTCAGGAAATATCCACACCACAGGCATCTGAGCAATGAAAGCAAACAAACAGGAGCGAGCAAGCATGGAGTCAAGCACTATCTCGGCCGAGGTCAAAGGCCCGTGGAAACCGGCGCCAGGATTCTCTCCTTCTCCCTCTTATCTTTCTATCTCTTCTCTTTCTTCTTCTACTTCTCCCTCTACTTCTTCTCCTTCTTCTACTTCTCCCTCATCGTCTTTCCCTCCTCCTCCGCTCTCTCTGCCTTTCGCTGTGATTTTTCTTATCCTCACTACTTCTCCCCCCTTTTATCATTTTCATCAATATCAGCTCTTATCATCCCTATTAGATCATCATTACGGTTATCATTGTCATTTTTGCTTATCATCATTATTATCATTATCATTATAATCATTATCATTATAATCATTATTATCATAATCATTATTACCACCATTATTATCATTATCATTATCATTATTACTGTCATCATTTTTCTTACGATTAAGACTATGATTGTGACGATCATTACTATAATTATTGTTTTTTGTTCTTATTATCATTACTATCATAATCATCATGATTATCCGTATTATTATTATTTGTATTATTACTATCATCAGTGTTGGTCGTCAATGTTGTTA
This sequence comes from Penaeus japonicus, assembly GCA_017312705.2. NCBI lineage: Eukaryota > Metazoa > Arthropoda > Malacostraca > Decapoda > Penaeidae > Penaeus > Penaeus japonicus. The sequence continues at coordinate 122,271 of BOPN01002638.1, read as the reverse complement.
TCGTCATCATCAGCTTCATCACACTCAGCAGCAGAAGCAGCATAATTAAGATCGTTATCATCACTATCCTTCTCATTAATATTTCATCATTACCATAATCATCACTGTCACCTCTGCTGCAAGACCTACAACCATCACAGCCACTGTCATGGTAATGATAATAAAATCAAAGTTCTGGTGACTCTCCCCGTGTGGAGGCCAGCGCTCGCGATGCAATCAAGTGCAATCTGCATACCCAGTATCACCCACTGCTGGTTATCGTAGGTATCTGATATGGCCTGTTGACGCATCACTTCCTTTGGCAGATAAGATAAGAGAATATATTGTTCCTGAACTGCCGATGCAACTACCTTGTTACTATCACTGCTGCAACTGCTAAAGCTGCTGCTGTTGCTAATGATAATACTAATGCTGCTGCTATTGCTGCTAATGCTAATGCTTATGCTAATGTCAATGCTAATGATAATGATCATACCAATGTTAATGCCAATCTTAATGCTTATGCTAATGCTAATGCTAATGCTAATGCTAATGCTAATGCTAATGCTAATGCTAATGCTAATGTTAATGATAATGCCGATGTTAATGCTAATGATAATGCTAAAGCTAACGTTAATGCTAGTGTTGCTATTGTTGCTGCTGCTGATGGTGCCGCTATTGCTGTTGTTGTCTATGTTAATGCAAATTCTAATGTTAAAGTTACTGCTGCTTCTAATGCTAATAATGCTGCTGTTGCTAATGCTTCGAATGTTAATACTAATGCTTATGTTGTTGCTATTACTGTTACTGATGCTGATCTGAATGCTGCTAGCGTTACTAGCGATGCTACTGCCATTGCTATCTATGCTGCCTCCGATCTCACCTAGAGTCAACATTTATTATCTAACATAAAAGATGCACATTACATAAATCACACATACACACAAACACACAGACATACACGCAATAGACACATACACATACAAAGACACTTGACACAGACACAGACACAGACACAGACACAGACACAGACACAGACACACACACACACACACACACACACACACACACACACACACACACACACACACACACACACACACACACACACATATATATATATATATATATATATATATATATATATATATATATATATATATATGTCCCTGTTACACATACCGTATTCCTGTCAACATCCGGATATCATGCACAAAAGAAAAAGAAAAAAACACCGAAAAATGGATAAGATAAGATATAAAAGCAGCAGGAATTGCCACCCCGCACCCCGAACTCTGCGGAAATAGTATGCAGTATCAAAACCACATAGGAGAGACAGCATAATATGCTAAAGTCCCTGTAAGATGTCGTATGAAGTGTATGCCTCTAGTGTCCCTATGGGGTTCGGTTGTCTCAGAGAGAAAAAAAAAGTTTCTGTTTCACTGTTTTATCTCTCTCTTCTCTTCTCTTCTCTTCTCTTCTCTTCTCTTCTCTTCTCTTCTCTTCTCTTCTCTTCTCTTCTCTTCTCTTCTCTTCTCTTCTCTTCTGTTCCCTTCTCTTCTCCTCTCCTCTTCTCTTCTCTTCTCTTCTCTTCTCTTCTCTTCTCTTCTCTTCTCTTCTCTTCTCTTCTCTTCTCTTCTCTTCTCTTCTCTTCTCTTCTCTCCTCTCCTCTTCTCTCCTCTCCTCTCCTCTCCTCTCCTCTCCTCTTTTCCCTATTCCCTATTCCCTCTTCTCTCCTTCCCTCATTTACTCACTTTATCTTTACCGCCTCTCCTTACTCATCTCATTCACTCCCTCCTTTTGGCCCTTCTTCCTCCTTCCCTTACATCCTTACATCCATCCATCCATCCATCCATCCATCCATCCATTCATCCATACATTCATCCATCCATCCATCCATCCATCTATCTATCTATCTATCTATCTATCTATCTATCCCTCCCTCCCTCCCTTCCTTCCTTCCTTCCTTCCCTCCCTCCTTCCTTCCTTCCTTCCTTCCTTCATTCATTCATCCATCCATTGATGCATTCCTCCCTCTCATTTCCCCTCCGCCCCCCCCCCCCCCCGTCTCCCTACAAAACAAGACAGTCTCTGCCATCAACATCCGAAGGAAGCAAGTCCCTAAAATGCTCTTTCGCCAAAACAGAAACAGGATGGACCAATGGCTAACAGCCTTCCTCGTGCCATCTTAACGGATGCCATAAAGCAATAGCGATTTCCCGCTCGGACTCCCGCGACGTAAGCGTACTTGCATAGTCGCGTCCGGTGTCGGCGATCGGGGACAGGGCTTCG
>BOPN01002638.1:115000-117500 GCA_017312705.2 Penaeus japonicus | reverse complement strand
GTGACAGCGGCCGCGTTCGGTGCGCTAAATCTTCAGCCAGTGAGTCGGCATATCTTGTTTGCTCGCAAGACCACGTTGGGGTTGTCTGTTCACTATTCACGCCCCCGTCTGCACTGCTTTAGCTCCGTGACGAAAGCCCCGTTGGCGCGGGCGGGCGGAGGCGCGGCGACCGCGAGGGAGGCACGTCGCCGCGATGGGTCGCACGTGATCCTCGCCTTCGCACAAGAAAAGATAATGATGGGAAATGGAGCACGTAATGGGGAAAGGGTTGCCAGTGGGTCAGATCCACAAGCACGTGCGCCTTCAGGTGGAGGAGCATGTGCTCGGTGCACGTGTGAGCACGTGAGTCCCATCACTCTTCACCCTTCAACTCCCTTATAGGTGGCCTGACCTGACACTAATCTGGCATAATAGCACACTGTAACGACTGGAGACTGCACGGCTTAGTTGCAACGTTGCAAGGGATGCTTGGGCAAAAATCTCCTCACGAGGTTCACCCGTAAGGTTCCTACTCTCAAATCAAATGTTAAGATTTCCTCCCTTTATGCTACGGCCCCATCGATGGGGATAACCGCGATTCTGGCGCGGTCATATGACCCAACAACCAGGGAGAAACATCAGGATTTTCGCCTCTGTCGCTGTGAATGTTTTGAAGGTTGCTGAGCACAGTGCTCGCGTCGTCGAACAACAGGCCAGCGCTGTGTTGTGGATCCCACCGTGTTCGCCAGCGTTAAACACAGGGTTTTTGTACGCACCCAGGGACCGTCTGCCAAGTCTGTCTTTGTACGAGAAATATATGTATTGTATTCCTTACTGAGAGGCATCCTTACTGTCTCCTACAATTTACACAAAAGATTTCTTACACTAGTTATTAAGGATACTGAGATCCTGGCCACTAACAGTAAGAGTGACAGTAGTACAAGAAAACCTAACCGAGAATTAATAGTACACGTTATCTCGTTCAGTTTATTCATCTCAAAGGGGGCTTGCACATGGAATCTTTTCCTAGTATGTAGCAGAACACAAAATACCTAAATGGGCGATACAGAATTAAAATGACATTGAAATTCTAAAAAACACTGCTTAAAATGGCATATCACAAAGTTTAAAATTTCGATACGCACTCTTGTATTCACTTTGCATTTTTTTTCTGGAAAGGACCTCTCTTAGTTAGACATGCAGGCATTCGTACTGGTCTAGGCATCTTATCCTTTGTAATCAGATAAATATGATACAATGCAGGAAGACTACATATTTTTATAACTCAGCCATTCATGAGAAATTACCTGCCTCTCACCCCCTGTGAATTAATGTATTGGTCAACTCAAAGTGACCAAAGACTTGACCTCTTGAGAAGATGAGGCTGGCCACAGCATCCCTAGGTGCCAGTCACGCTGCTCCTATTGTATGCATAGTGGTGCCCAAAACTTCACGTAAGATCTTTAGTTTTAGTAATACACTCGACTCTGTTCCAATCCCTCCTTTTCCTAAGCTCTCACCTATTGCGCTTTTGAATCACCTTCATCCTCTCCCTCTCCCACTTCCCCCTTCCCTCCCCCTTCCCTATCCCTCTCCTTCTCCCTCCCCCTCTCCCTCTTCCCCCATCCCCTTCCCCTCTCCCTCTCCCCCATCCCCTTCCCCCTCCCCCTTCCCTCCCCCTCTCCCTATCCCCCTCCCCCTCCCTGCAAACAGGAAGGAAGCTATAACCGGCCTCAGCCTCGTCACTTATCTCTCGCCAGTAACGCGTTAAGGCACACACCACAGCCTCATCTCTCAGCCTTGCAATTTCCATTCAATTAACAGCTAAACAAAAATTAAAATAGAATAACCTCTAACATGGAGGCGGGTTACGACTCCTAAAATAACACGCAACTACTTCCACCCCTAAAACCAGTTCCAGCTACACCTTCGACTGTCACTGCTTCAGGACAGATGACGGCAGCAGAAGCAACACGCCCTCGGCTGGCGATGCAACCACCAAGCAGCCACGAATTGGGATCCTACAGCCTGGACGTGTTGCAAGGTCCGGGAGCCTCGGGTCATAGGACTCTTGGTCACTATGAACCCCGACCCGCTGTTCAGCTGGACTTTTTTTTTTTTTTGCTGATTTTCCAACTTGCTTGTGCTGTCTCCTTCTCCTTCCTCTTCCTCTTCCCCTTCTCCTTACTCTTTCCCTTCCCTTCCTTCCCTCTTCCCCTCCCCTTCCCCTCCCCCTCCCCCTTCCCTTCCCCTTTCCCCTTCCCCTTCCCCTTCCCCTTCCCCTTCCCTTTCCCTTTCCCTTTCCCCTTCCCCTTCCCCTTCCCCTTCCCCTTCCCCTTCCCCTTCCCCTCCTTCTCCCTCTCCCTCTCCCTCTCCCTCTCCCTCTCCCTCTCCCTCTCCCTCTCCCTCTCCCTCTCCCTCTCCCTCTCCCTCTCCCTCTCCCCCTCCCCCCCTCCCCCATTCTACCTCTCCCTCCTTCTCCCTTGATTCCCGCGCATGTTAGCTAAATTAAGGTCACAAC